>CM043326.1:22761648-23024148 GCA_023736055.1 Quercus glauca | reverse complement strand
TTTAAATTCCAATTACAACAACCTTAGTGACTTCTCTAGATAAAATCGAGATTAGCATAATTTTGGAATTTGTCAAAAGTAAGTTATCAATCCCTGAGGACGATACTCTTCTCATCACTTTACTATAAAACTACGATATTGTGCACTTGCAGTTTTGCACCGATCAAGTTACACCTGATAGAACTTTAAAAAATGTTATACCACCCAATAACTTATTATTGAATTTATATTTTGAAAATTCAACTGTTGGATTACCTGTTCTATATGGTATTAACATGCATACCAATTTTCATACCAATTGGATGTAATTTACATTTTGATCTTTAAACTTATCTTTTACGCGTTATTTTAAACTACAAAAACTTGAATTTCGACATTTGATTGATGACATGCCTATTAATCTTTGATCACCTTGAAATTTTGTAAGCATGAAAAATATATGAAAATAATGTAATCTAAAAGTAGATTTGTCAAAATTCACATCGAATTAAGAAATATAGAGTTAGGTTCAAGTTACACCTGATATAACTCTAAAAAATGATACACCATCTAATAACTGATTATTGAATTTATATTTGGAAAAATCCAACCATTGGATTACCTGTTCTATATATTCTTAACATGCATACCAATTTTCATGCCAATCGGGTGTAATTTACCATTTGATCTTTAAACTCATCTTTTACGCGTTATTTTAAACTACAAAAACTTGAATTTCGACAATTGATTGATGACATGCCTATTAATATTTGATCACCTTGAAATTTTGTAAGTATGATAAATATATGAAGATAATGTAATCTAACAGTAGATTTGTCAAAATTTACATTGAATTAAGAAATATAGGGCTAGGTTCAAGTTATACCAATATAACTCTAGAAAATGTTACACCACCCAATAACTTATTATTGAATTTATATTTTGCAAAATCCAACCATTGGATTACCTGTTCTATATGGTCTTAACATGCATGTCAATTTTCATGCCAATTGGATGTAATTTACCATTTGATCCTTAAACTCATCTTTTATGCGTTATTTTAAACTACAAAAACTTAAATTTAAGCAATTGATTGGTGACATGCCTATTAATCTTTGATCACCTTGAAATTTTGTAATCATGAAAAATATATGAAGATAATGTAATCTAATGGTAGATTTGTCAAAATTCTCATCGAATTAAGAAATATAAGGTTGGGTTCAAGTTACACCTGATGTAACTCTAAAAAATGTTTCACCACCCAATAATTTATTATTGAATTCATATTTTGAAAATTCAACCGTTAGATTACCTGTTCTATATGGTCTTAACATGCATACCAATTTTCATGCCAATCGGATGTAATTTACCATTTGATCTTTAAACTCATATTTTATGCGTTATTTTAAACTACAAAAACTTGAATTTAAACAATTGATTGATGACATGCCTATTAATCTTTGATTACCTTGAAATTTTGTAATCATGAAAAATATATGAAGATAATGTAATTTAACGGTAGATTTGTCAAAATTCACATCGAATTAAGAAATATAGGGTTGGGTTCAAGTTGCACCTGATGTAACTCTAAAAAATGTTACACCATCCAATAACTTATTATTGAATTCATATTTTGAAAATCCAACCGCTGGATTACCTGTTCTATATGGTCTTAACATGCATTCCAATTTTCATGCCAATTGGATGTAATTTACCATTTGATCTTTAAACTGATCTTTTATGCGTTTTTTTAAACTACAAAAACTTGAATTTAAACAATTGATTGATGACATGCCTATTAATCTTTAATCACCTTGAAATTTTGTAATCATAAAAACAATAGGTGACGAACACTTATTTCGTCCCCAAAAACACCTCCATCTTAATATTGGATGATGAAATTCTAATTTCGTCACCTTCGGTTACTCTTTGGTTAAACAGTAGGTGACGAAAATTTATTTCGTCACCAAAAACACCTACATCCTAATATTGGGTGTCGAATTTAGAATTTCGTCACCTCTGGTAAGTCTTTGGTGATGTGAATATTTCGTCACCCTAGGTTTGCCTATTTTTCATGATCTATAGTGACGAAATAAATATTTCGTCACCAATTTGTACATCTTTGGTGATAAAATATTGATTTTGTCACCAATTGGTACATATTTAGTGACGAAATATTGATTTCATCACCAATTTTAAAATTTTTATAATATTTGGTGACGAATTCTTCTTTTCCTCACTAAATGTTATCATTTGGTGACGAAATTGTTTATCCTCACTAGATTTCGTCACAATAGCCCACTTTTGTTGTAATGATTATATATTCACATAATGTGTGTAAGTGCGTGTATCATATATAAAATTTGCCCCCCCTCAACTCAAATCATGGCTTCGCCACTGGCACTACAACTTCCTTTTAACATGGGTTTCTATAAAAAGAGAGAGTGATGAGGCCGCTAGAGTACTCAAGTTCGAAACAATTTTTAGGTTTGCCTTTTTGCCCAAAACGACATAGTTTTAGGCGTGAGAGAGAACTTCTATTTTTATTTTTTTGGGTCAGGCCTATTGCGGCGGCTCCAACTGCCCTTATAGGGCCTAACTTAGGTAAGGACCCCTATAGCGGCAGTTGAGAGGCGCTGCTATAGGCTAAGTCTATAGCTGCGTTTCTTAAAAACACGGCTATATGTTAGCTATAGCCTTGTTTTTTAAATGTGGGTATAGGTCTTTCTTAAAAAAATAAAAAAAAATTTATTTGGAGGATCTATAGCCACGTTTTTTGAACACAGCAATGGGCCCTATCCAAAATAGCACAGTTAAAAACACTTACAAACGCGGTTATAGGTTAGTTATAGTTGCTTTTTTTTGTAAACACGGCTAAAAAAAGGTGGCTATAACCTGCATTTTAAGTAGTGAGAGATGACCCAAAATTTAATATTGAAGAAGAAAGAATAATTAGTTAATTATTCTAAAAGGAGAAATTATTGACAAATCGTATTCATAGACACAGTGCAGTGCACAGATCACTTGTTAGCTACTTTTACAGTGCACAAGTCACACCACAAGAATCTTGATAAGGAGGCTCCATCAGCCTATAAGAGGCATTGTAAGTGCCATATAGGGGATCAGTTTACGCTAGGCCTCTTAGAATGGATATTCACCATAAAGAACTTGTAAAGAAGTGGAAGAAAATGCTTTGGGTTTCAAGAACTTTGTAAAAAAGTGGGGAAAAAAATATTTAAGTATTTTGTTTATTTTAAATATTATAAATCTAAAAGATATATCTTGTTATTAAATTTTTTTTTTAAAAAGGCATATTTTGCACATCCTATGCTTAAAGGGATATAGGATGCAAAGTTAAATTTCCATATTAATTTACAAATGGAGTAAAAGGCTGAAGAATATGGCTATACTAGCAGTGTAGCTAAAAAGACTGATAGATTATTATCTTGAGAGAGAAACAAAAAAGGGAAACTTCTTCAAGTGCTGCTCAATTTGTTTGATTCAGTACTTAGTATCACTTCATCCAGAAAGATGATACATTGCCAACTTTCTAGTTCGACCACATATATTGTCACACTGGCCCTTATATGAATTAGGACTGCATCTAATTTATCATTCTCTATGAGGAGTGATAAACATCTCTATGAGGTAGGGCCAACATGATTTCTAAAGAGAATGTAATGCGTCTAAAGTAGGCATGGATATGTGTAGTGGAATTGATGCCTCTTCAGAAGATTCACTAGCATATTTTCATTGGACCACTGGTATCTGACCCACATTCTCAATGCAATGGCTTTGCACACATTGTAGGTCCCTTTTTGAGGTTCTATAGTCACAAATGGTGAGTCATCTAGAATCTGATACACATGAAGAAGTTTTGATTTTTAAGAGTTGAAGAAAGCTGAAGAGGGATTTGATAAAATGTTTAAAGAAAAGCAGTCAGAAAGGTTTTCTGATAAGGACAAGAGATGAGCATTCAAGAGAAAGGAGGGGATGGAAGTTGACAACACTATGAGGAAAAGGTATTGCAAGAGCATGTGAA
This sequence comes from Quercus glauca, assembly GCA_023736055.1. Lineage (NCBI taxonomy): Eukaryota > Viridiplantae > Streptophyta > Magnoliopsida > Fagales > Fagaceae > Quercus > Quercus glauca. Next base: position 23,020,127 of record CM043326.1, on the reverse strand, counting down.
AGTAGTAGTATTAGTAGCATAATTGGTAGTTTTTGTCACTTCTTCCTTTTGCAATTCCCTACACTTCCTCTTTTTAGATCTTTCTCTCTTTTATGAATATTCCTGTTGATCCAATATTCCTACACTTATATATTAGCTTTTGTCTGTGTATAAGATTATTTCAAGACAGAGGCAATAAGTTCTAATTTAAGCCAAAAACTGTAGTAGTCATGTGTTACTAAATGTTCTAGACTGTCAATCACATATGACTCTTTTTTTTTGACTGTGTATCAATCACATAAAAATTTAGGCTTGAAGAGAAAAAGGCCTTTCAAATGTGTTATAGAACTCAACGGATCACATATGGGGTGCTATATGGAATCAGATTGGGTGCAAAGTACTTCTGGCTTTGATGTTCTGCACAATGGATGAATGCATGTTTTTTGGAATAGCAATTGTATCACACTACCACTTCTGAAGGGAAGGGAGTAGGAGGCACTAAAAGAAAGATTGCTAGTGTGCTGCAGCACAATGTTCAGTAGTGCTGAATTCTGAACCTAACTCTTCACAGCAGCAAGAAATGGCTATGGAATGAAGGGCCTAAGGGCAATAGTAAAGAAAATATATGAGGTCTACGGATACTTTGAATATATATTGAAGAGAGCTAGCTTCCAAAAAAAAAAAAAAAAAGAACTCATTCGAATTGGACATTACAAAGCAAATATTATTTTCAAAATCCCTTTGTAAATTTTTAGTTTCTTGGTTTGGAAAGGCTTAACATAAAAGCAACCTTATCTGCTATTTGTTTTGTTTTGCAGAAAGCAATACAGTGAAATGTCACCAGAATCATGTCTTATTCAGACAATGAAATCACCAATAATTGATTTTTACACAAAGAAAAGCCAAAAAGCACAAATAACATATGGTTTTATTCCTATAGTCTATATTAACATGTCAATTAAGAAAATATTAGAGTATGATTTTGGATATAATAGAATTGGGGAACATAATACATGTGGTTAACCCTAACTAGTTTGTTGAAGATCCACAATCAACCCCAAAATTTTTAAGGCTAAAGCTTGGTGATTGTAGTCTATTTCAAAATTTTATTCACCTGAAATTTACAAAAACATTTTCAGGATAAAATCTATATACAAAGCAATTGTAGTTCACTACTTCCCAACTAATTTTTCATGGGACAGATTCTTTTGACTTCCACGAGACCATTTAGTATGGATGAAATTTCCACCATATGTTCCTTCTCAACTGTATGGCTCCACATCTCCCTTTAGCCTTTTTTCTGATTCTATAAGGATGGCATTGGCACCATACAATCCTTACAATCTTTGGAGCTTGAGTCCATCCACCTTAAACATTGATATGTGGTCACACTACCACCTTCATTTCCTTTTCATGACTCTTTTTTTCTATTTCCATGTTAATGATGATCTTTGTTCGCACCCATCTACTTTTGTTCTACATACCTGGTGGAAACAAGACAAAAGTTCAATGTAAGGTTCAATGTTCCATCATTCATTCCATCAATCAATAATCAGTTTGTGATGCAAATAACAGTGTTCCCACGTATGAATGGGGGGTCATGTTTCACTACTCAATTATAAGCATTAATGGGTAATCAATACTGTGCAAATGTCTCAACAACAACAGGAATTTGAGCCATAATTCAGGCATGATATGTTTTGGATCATTAGAGTTGTAGCAGACCATTGGTCAATATCAGATTCATTATCTGTAGCCACCAATTCTGTGCCCCCAAAAGAGTATTCTCATACTCTCAATTGCCCTATTAGAAATGGAAAACTTACTTATGGTATCTTCCAAAAGCCCAAGAAATTTATGAGAGTCAACCAATAATGCGGGTATAAAGAGATCATTAAGTACACGAAAACCGCCATTCAAAGCATAATCGATCATCCAGTTGGATTCAACAAAGAAGTATGTCAGCATCATTGCCATTGTAATTAAACAGATCCTACTCCATCTTTGGTAAGTGGTCTGCATAAATGTAATGAGCTAAAGATAAAGAGCTGGCCTATCAATTAGTCTCTCTCTCAATGAACATCAACATACAGGACTTACAGTGGACATTGAACTAGTTACTGTCTTATTATGAATGGCTCATATTATCTGATCATTAAAATGTCACACTAGTTTAATCCGCCTATTTTTAATTCTCCACAAGACTCAAATTTGTTACTATTTTTGTACCTTGTCAGGATTGTACTTCTAATATTGCGAGTAATTTGAATATGATCCTAGTTTAAATGCAAGTTAATTCTTCTATATCAATTTGATTATGCAAACAAAGACAATTTTCTTTGTATTTAAACAAATATATCAAGTTTGTCTTAAGCCTGTTGCATATCCGATGGCCCCAAAAATAGTTGCTTTCAATGTTAGTGACATCCTGTAAGGCCTTGTGTTCTTTAATTCAGATACTCCCTCGTCCCACATAGTTTGTGCACCTTAAAAATGAAGTTTTTTAAAGAGACATCATTCAAAATTGCCCTCAATCCCTGTTCACTGGTCGTTCCTCATTCCAAATTCAGGACACCATGACCATCCATGTTGATGCTTTTCAAGTTTTGATAGTTCCTCAGGGCCACTGAGTTTGGTTGGAGAGTAAAATTGATGGCTACCAGAAAGTGATTTTTTAGTGGCAAATTCTTGGACCGGTTGAGCCTGGGAATGCATGCATGTGTTCACTCATAACCATCATTAAGTTAGCACCATGCTTCAAATCCCCCACCCCCCCAAAAAAAAGTATTCTCGATAAAATTCACGTATTCCTTAAGACTTCAATTAAGCTAACATAAATCGCCTACAAATGCTGCCACATGAGGTCTGAGACGATAAGAAATGAGATATTTTATTATTAATTGAAAATCAATTAAAGAATATATATATATATATATATATTCAACTTTATGTAATATTTTTTATTTTAAATCCATTTTCTTACTTTTGACTTTTGAGGTGCAAAATTAATAAAATCTAGGGTTTGGAGCCACACATTTTTAATTCCCACAAATTTAAGATATTTTGAGGGAAAGGAATTCTACTTATACTATAAATTTTCAATTAGTCAGTTTTGCCCTCATAATTTAAACTTATATCGATTTCATTAAATTAAATCAAAAATGTTACAACTATCAATTTATTTGATATCTTATCATTTTCTCTTTTCCCTATTTTAATTTTAAAACATCTAAACAAAGAGAATGTATCTATTCCCTCTCCTATGACCTTCCTTAATTTTATAAAAATCTAAATAAGGGAAGGATAATCATTTCCCTCCCCTTTCCTGTCCCTTAAAATTTCCAAACTGACTTATAAGACCATTTTAGAGATATCAAAATCGAATGCAAATCTTTTGTATCATTTTTTGTATACCACTCTATATTCCACCAATTACTACTTAACATGTGTATGATTACTTTCCATTTTAAACGTTAGTTATTTTGTGTGGTGGACCTTTTTTTGCAACTATAGGCTGGGCTATCTCCTGCCACATTACGGCCCAATGATTTTGGGTAGGAGAGTCAGGACTGGCTTGATTGCAACACACCCCAAGCCAGCTTGTGCACAAGTTAGAAGAACATGGCGGAGGAAGTTGTTACAAAAAAATTTATGACAGGCAGGTATAATATGACAATAATAAGAAGAACATGTTTACAGTCAGCTAGAAAAAAAAAAAAAAAAGCTGAGTCATGATCTTAGTAAAGGAGGAGATAATGCAGTGATATAAATGCAACAGAAGTGAGTTAATGACAATGACAAAAAGAAAAGGAAATAATATTAATGCTTGATCAATAAAATAACATGAAAGATGGTTAGTCTGCTGTGTTTGATTTCTCAACGAAGTCAAGTCTAGGAAGGGAACTACCCTTCAATGTGGGCAATCTCACTAGGACGTCCTGCCACAGAAATTGCCCACTTTAAGAGAATGAGACTAGATGGCTTTTTCTCCAATTCCTTACTCCTTACTAGAGAGTAGGCTTTCAAAGGGAGAGAAAGGGACAGCTTATTGGTGCATGCCTACTATCCGTTTTCCCTCCTATCTTTCACTATTTTTATTACTTCTTTTTCTCTTATTTATTTATTTTTTTTTATCTTTTGTGTTTTTCTTCCCCTTTTTTCTGTTCTCCTCCGTTCTTCCCCCTCCTGCCTCTACTGTGCATAGTTAAGGCCATTTTTTATATTGCCTACCGTGATAGGTTTTTACTGTTTTGCCCCTTAACTGCTTTTGTCCTAGTATAGGTGTCCTTCCCAGACCACCCACTGGTCTGTCGACTGCCTAACCATCACTACTTATCTATGCTGGCCAGGCCATATCCCATTCCCAGACAAAAGAGTTTTATTTTTTTTTTCTTGCTCACTGTGGCATACCTATCCAGATAAGGGTGGGCATTCTCTCTTACTGTCCCCTATGGCATGCACCTAGTGATTCCAGCTCATCTTTCCCTCTTTCAGGTGGTATGTTATCCTAGCAGGACATTTCCCCCAAAAGAGCTTGAGTGGGAACCCTAGAATAGGTTTTCCCCTTCTCCCCACTGCCAGACCATACCCTCTCTTACCGACCCATGACCCACCACTCCTGTATTGGCTGGGTACAAGTGGGTGGTACCTGAGCCTTATGCGTGCTCCACTTCCATGTGTGTCCATGGCTTGTCTGCTGTTTATGCGTTTGCTATGACCTGAGGGCTTGTCTACACGTTCTGCTACTCGTTCTTGACCTCTTGTGGCGTGGATGAGTCTCTGGGCTTTCATTCTTTATGTCTTACTTCTTTCCTAGGCTGGGTTTGCATGGTTGTGGGCCTTTCCTTCTTAAATCCATCCCTTAACCTCTTTGCGGGTTGATTAATACTCCTGCCATGCCACCTCGTTGTTCCTGTCATGTTATTATTTGACTTGTGCTTGTTGGGCCTCTTTTGGGCCTGTTGTATGCTTTCCTTTTGCTCAATTCCAGTAGCCTAGTACTATCATTAGGCTTGTACTCATGCTACTTTGGGCTTCCTTGGCCCATTTCATCGCTTTCGAACTCCCTTGGCCCATTTTATTCTTTTGGGCATCCTCGGCCCGTTTCATTTCCTTGGGCATCCCCAGCCCATTCCAATCCTTCATTCCCATGTGCTTTTGCTAAGTCTTTTGGGCTTCCTCGACCCAAGTTACCATATCCTTTACTTTTGGGGCTTATAGGCTTTTCCACCAACCCCTATTTACTTAATTCCTTCCCTTGGGTTCCTTCGGCCTATTCTTACTTGCTTTCCATTTCTCATAATGCCTATGGGTTTACTACTTCTTTCTTTGGGCTTCTTTGGGTATGCTTGCTTTCTTTAAGGCCCTTTTGCTATTTTACAGGCCTATGGTTCATTATTCCTGCCATTCAGGTTTAATGGTTTCCTTTTCAATTTGCCAATTCCTCTTCTTTATATCCTCCCATATTGTTGGGCTTCTTCCTATTATTAGGCCTTCTTGCCAAAGTGGGCATCAACATTCAGCCCTCTAAGCATATGAAGTGCTCATGCGGTTTATATGCGAATAAAAAGTCTCTTCTTCTTCTCTTCTCTCTCTCTATGTTTTTTTTTTCCCAAATAGTGGGCCTTGCTTTGCTTGCTTTCTTTCTTGCCGTGAACAGTGTTGTCTCTTCGAATTTCCCAGTTTAGCAGTTATTCGGAAACATAGCTTTCGCTTCATTAATACCATACCTTATCTGATGGATGACCTAATGCATCCTTTTGTGTCAGCATTAATGTCATTAGTACTTAAACATATTCCCTTCACGTTACTGACACAAAACACCTTTTTATTTTCCCTTTTCTTCACCGCGTCTTCTCCCTCAAACATCTTCACCCACCCACTCCAATCAATTATCCCACCATGTCACCGGCGAAAGGCGAAGGTTCTTCCCACAGTAAGGGAAAGGAAATCGCCTCCGATGATCCTGCCACCAAAACCGTAGGTGAAGATGCTCCTTTCTCCAAATCGGAGGGTTCTGATGAGGAAGAAAGAGGTCGCGACCCAGACTGTGAGTGCAATCCTCTCATCGACCCTTGGTACAACGCTCATGCCCATTTCCCAAAGGTGTCCGACGAGTATTTGCCTCTGCTGCCGGGTTGCGTATGGCTATCCATTTATCGTCCCAACATAGAGGTGTCTTGGGCTCCTTTGGCTTCTTCGATCCCCAATCTTGTCATATGCCAAGGTACTTCACTCCCCTTGCCCATTTTCTTCGAATATGGGTAGGGTACTTCTTTGGGTTGGAAAGAATGGGTAGACGACGAGTTGTTCGACACGAGTTTCGTGGCGGCGTTGCAGGGGGCCGGTGTGTTGAAGGTCATTGTCTCGTCACGTTGCTTGTCCAACTATAGGGACTCGATCAATCTTCACCATTTGGTCTACCGGTGGTGTACCGCTACTCATACCTTCTTTCTTTCCTACAGTGAGATCACTGTGACCTAGGAAGATGTGGCAAACCAACTGTTGTTGCCCATTCTTGGTGATGTTGACCCAAGTGCTATGGAGTTCTCTCCGAAAGAGGAGACTGTGGAGGCTGAGTTGAAGAAAGGAATGAGCAGCAATGCAAAGTTGTCACATTGGGTTGGGGTTTTTCCTAAGGCTTCTAATGTGGCTCACCGCATGACCTTTGTTGCATTCTAGCTCTGTAAGTTTATCTTTGGCTCTCATCCCCATTATGCTGTAAAGCCTCTTTATTTCCAATTAGCTATAAAGATATCTGTCGGGGTGAGTTTGCCGTTGGCCCCCATGTTTCTGGGTCATCAGTATGTGCAGTTAGATATTTTGCAGAGTGATGAGAAGTAGGCAGGTTCCTACCATATAGTCACCACTTCCGCCCATAGCACTATTTTGCAGCATCTGCTATGGGAGTGTTGTGCTAGGCATTTTGCAAAGTGTAGGTCTGTTCGTTTTGCCAAGGAGAAGTATCGTTCATGTCGGAGGTCATTATTGATTTTTGTGGTCGTTTTGTGTCTGATTTTCCGTCGGCTTACCACTGGGTTGGGATGAAGCCGTTTGGGCATCCTGTTGTGGAGTTCTTTGATAAAGGAGTTGGTTTTTGTTAAAGGGCATATAGAAATTTGGGTTCTGGTTATACATGTGTTAATTCGATTATGGGTTCCTTTGTTGATACTGCTGGGACCACCACCCCGTTGACTACTTTTGCTGAGAGGGGGATTACATACTTGGCGGCCACCAATGCTAGGTGGTTGCCTTATCTAGCCAATGAGGGGGTTCGGTTTGTGCACTATTCTAATGATAAAGTGAGGAGGCAATTTGGGTTAGATTAGAATATTCCTGATGATTTTTTTGCTATCATGGAGTCTGTTACTTCTATTCGGCCATTCTTACGACACAGTGCTTTTGAATTTTGGAGTAGGTGTTTTATAGCAGTCACCATTCCAAGTTCACAGAAGGAGGGTATTTGCACTGCGACTATGCATGGGTACTGGCAAGTCGTGATGATTTAGTTTGAGCAGGAGTTGTTGGGTAGCCATGGGTTTTCTCTCATTCCTCCCGATGGTCTCTATGCATATTTCTGCCAACTCTCGGTTGCTTCTTCCCACCAAGTCTGTGGTGGCGTATGCTAGGAAGCAGAGTCGGTCTGCTATGTTTTAGTGGAATGTGAAGGGGAAGGGGCGGTACTTGTATGCTGGTGAGTACCCCACGGGTTGGGAGATGAAAGTGAAGGTCGTGAACCTTCCCATGCCTGCGAAGAAGGGTTTTGTGTCTCAGTTTGCCAAGTCTAAGCCTGCCAAGAAAGGTGATGACTCCTCCGAGACTTGTTCTGATATTGTTTCTTTTGAGAGTGGCCTTCCTCCCATAGGTAACATAGTCTTGGAAGGTTCTCCTTCTCCTTCTGCTCATACCGATTCTAGTATGCGCCCTACTGCAGGCAAGTCTAGGCCTGTTGCTCTACTGCCATCCGCAGATGCTCCTCCTTCCAGTAAAACCCGAGGTAGCAAGAGGAAGATGTCTCCACCCCCTTCGTCTGCCACCACTGAGAGGAGAGTATGTTATCTTTAATTCTGCTTCTTCTTCATTTTTTCTTATTTGTAAGGCCTTCCTACGGCTAACCCCATATGCATGATTTTTTTTTTTTTAGTCTAAGCATTAGGAGGATACTTCTGCCGCCCACCACATCTTGCTTGATGAGCCCGAATTCGAGGTATGTCCTTCCCTTTTGCATGTAATCCCATTACTATGTGCCATTATATGCCCCGTTTCTTCCTCTCTCTTTTTTTGGTATATATATGCATTACCATTTATCCTGCACTCTTCTTTTCTGCCCTTTTTTTTTTTTTTTTTTTTTTTTTTTTTGTGTTTCTAGGTTGACCTTAAGCCCCTTTTTATCTATCACCCTACGACTAAGGATATCTCTGCTGCCATAGGCACACCCATAGAGGGTTTCTTTGATGGGGTCGACGTAGTGACTGAGGGTATGGCCTTTGCTTCTGTTGCTGCGCAAGGGGTTCCTGCCAAGACCCCCATCCCTTTAGCTAAGCTTGGTCCCATTAAGGAGGGTACCCAGATTGAGGGGGTTAGTGAATCTGCTTCCATTCCTACCGAGACCCCTACTCCTCAAAAAGGAGTTATTCATACGACTGCTTCTCAGACCGAGAGTGCTTCCCCTATTACTCCACTTGTTATTTCGGCCAACGATCCTTTTGCAGCTTTATCTCAGGCTGTGAAGGATGGTTCTTCTCTGGTGGTCACTCCCTCATCCATTCCTAGCTCTGCCACTTGTGGGCCTAATGCAAATTTATCTTTTGATGAGGGATCTGAGGAGGTTCTCGAGGACTTTGAGGATAAGCCTACCATAAAGAAGAGAGTCTTTGATTCCAACGAGGAGGATAGTGGCGAGCACGAGACCGAGGCCATAGGTATGTATCTCATGCCCTTGTTAGGCTTTCTCCCCGACCCTTTATAGTTGTCATCTTTTTTTATTTATTTATTATATATATATATATATATATATATATATATATATAACTTCCTGATGTAATCTTTGATCATTCTGCATGTTCATTCTTTTAACCACATATATTCTTAAGGAGCCTAAGGCTACAGCAGACACCATGATGCCTACTGTTGATAACGTATTTTGTCTGCCCTCAATTTGTGTGCCGGACCTCAAAAAATCCAAAAATATCATTTTCTCTCTACGGGGCCATGAGAACATCTAGAGTGACATGGATCAACCCGTTCGAGCACCGAAGCACCAGAAGTGCCTTTTTCAACCAAAATGACCAAAATGCCCCTAGTCAACCCTAAGGTTGACCGAAGATCAAACGAGGTCCAAATTTCCACAAAACAACATTTTTCATAGCTTTACACCAAACCCGAGCTTCTCAGAGATTTTTAGCAAATTTGACCAAGTTTGACTCGAAGTCGATCTTAGATAGGCCCAAAAATCCTAATTTTGATTCGGTTGTTAGAATGGGTTGAAGCAAATGCCATTGCGAAGATCATTGAGTTCTCATTCCAAAAACTATTCATGGGTTGAAATCGGAGTCAGAACGGCTGAGATATCACAAAAACCGAGATGACGTATTGATCGTTGCACCGTAAACTTCCGAGAGCCATAACTTTTGATTCGACCTTTGGATTTTTGAGTTCCATACCTTTTTAGAATTTGAAAATGAAGATCTATCCAAGGGTGTCAAGATCAGCCTGATCAAAGGTAGTTTGAGGCTGGCAGCCCTTGAATGGCCATAGCCTCAAAAAACGCGCTTAGGGCTATAAATAGCCCAAGGCACCCATTAAACCGAGGGACCCACATTTTTCTGAAATTCGCTCTCTGCCTAGTTCCTCTCTACGTTTTTCCTCTCTTCTAAACACCAAAAAAATGCCCAAAAACACTCCAAAAAACACATCAGAGTCTCTTGATTCTTCCCTCTTCACCAAGAACACAAGGTATTGCTTTTGCACCCAATCTTCTTTTCCTTGGTTCTACGCTGGGGATTTGGGGTTTAGGGGTGTGGATGTAGCTTTTTTAGCTATCATCCACACCCCTAACCTTCTAGATCTCTTTTCTAGCATTTATCTTTAGTTTTACTAGAATAATATGTTTTATTGCTTTCTTTGACATGTTTCTTTCTTTATCTTATTTCTAGCATGTTTTTAGCTTAGATCTGTGTTCTTTTATGCTTGTTCACATGTTTATTTTTCCCGATCTACATGCTTAGGGTTTTTCTGCCATGTTTCCTTTGATTCGTTCCTCTCTTTACTTTGCGTTGATGTTAGGGTTATGTGCTCACATGCTTATGTGCTCGGATCTATACTTTGCTTGTTTTATACCATCTTCCATGTGCTTGTGCGCTCCATGTTATGTTTGTGTGCTTAGACCTAGGCTATGTTTGTCTTTCCATGTGCTATTGTAGCCCTTTCGTCGCTTTACCTTTCTTTGTTGCGTTTTGGCCTATTGGTTCGGACTTGATCTAGACCCTATGGTTTTTGTCATTTTCCATACACCTTGGCCCATATCAAAGGGTTTGGATCACTCCTATTTGCATGTCTATGCTTGCTTGCTTCTATGTTTCATACTTGTGTTAGCCTCTCTTGTTTTAGGCTTTGCCATGTTTGACGCCCTTAGCGGGTATGTGGTTGTGCGGTTGCATCCGACGCCCAGGAGGCCATGTCTAGATGTAACCACTTGGGAGGCATCTGCGGATGTTGGGTTGCTCCGTGTGCACCCTTCCCTTTTCCGCTTTGTGTGATGATATGCTTGCCATGCTTGTTTGCGCCACCTGTTGGCTTTCTACACATCTTTACACACTTGCTTACATGTCCATGCATGAGTCTTGCTTGTTAGTGTGTCGTCCATACTTTAACACAATAAAGCTATGGACATCCGATCTAAATATACATTTGTCCCTCGCAGACACCACCCTTGTTTGTTTGCTATCTTACTTTGTTTCCCTTTTTGCTTGCATCCTGGTTTCTATGTTTGCCATATCTACCATGTTTATTTGCTTTATGCCTCTTTATTGTGCTCTTTGCATCTTTTCCTTCCATTGTTTGATTGCTAGTTTCTTGTCTTTGCCTTTGCATGTACGCACACGGAGCGAGGACGTATGGAGTTAAGGCACAGTCTCCCAGGCGCAAGCAAAAGGGACGAGGATGTGAGCACGCAGATATGAGCCATGCAGCTGCAGTCAGTGGGTTTAGGAGTTTAGATTTTCCATTCGGTTATGTACTCTTTTAAACCCCCTCCTTCCTCCTCCATTTCTCGCTTAAATGATTTGTATTAGGTATATCATGCTTTGTGCTATTCGTCCTCATCTCTAGAGTATGGCAACCCCTATTTATTTTCCAGCACTTATATGTTGGGCCATGCTCTATGGATGTAGGAATTTACTTTCCTGCTCTGTGTGCTTGCATTGTGCATGATATATGTATATATACCTGCTTCCCCTTTCCAGTGTGATCGTCACAGTCCATGACACCTAAGACAAAGCGATGCCTAATTTTCACTGCGAAAGTAAGGTGATGTGTCGCCGGATTTTCACCGTGGAAATCTAGTACTCGGCTTGAATACCATAGGAAAGCATAGATTGGGACCACGCCCTTTCAAAAGCCAAACCTCAAAGCCCCCATGTATGCAAAGCCCTGAAAGCCAATGCCAAAATCATGTTTTTACTGCTAATCTCCAAAAATTAAGATTTTATCAAAACAAAGGATTGTCCTTGGACAGGCATTGTAGGGTGCCTAACACCTTCTCCCCTTGTAACCAAACTTCCGGACCTTAGAATCAAGATTTTTTTTGCCATCCATATTAGATTAGAAAAAATGACATTTTTCTTAGTCTAAGATTGGTAATAAAATCAACTAGAAACAGGTGACTAATCACATCTTTAAAAAACCCAATGATTTGTGGCGACTCCACTTACTTTTGGTAATCCCTTAAAACTTGGCCTAGATTCCTGCCATAACGCCAAAGGTAAACCTACCTTCCTCCACCAAGAGAGAGAGTACCTAAAGCTCCACACTAAACACACACGCATACACATCGAGAGGGGCCCTCCAACGGGGCCCCGCGCGTGTGGGAGTTGTCGCCACGGTGGGTGGTCAAACGAAGGCACGGTGGCGGCGATTTTTCTGCTTAGCCGGTTGAGGCCGGGTGTCGACACCTACAGCCCCCATTCCTGCCACACCTGTAGCTCATGTTTCTGCCACACCTACAGCCCTCACTTCTATGGGTCCTGGTATTCTTTCTTTCTTCCATCTCTTTTCTTTTCTTTGTTAAGGATTCGTTTCCTTCATTTTATCCATCCCTTATGCCATACTCCATGTCTCCTTTCAGGTCCGATTTTTACTAGTGTGGCTGCACCCTCTCAGTTTGAGGTAGGCAGTAGCTCTGCCATAGTTCTCGATCTCGTGAGCGAGGCTATTGCTTTCTTTGTTCGATTTGACCAAACTAAGGTTAACGATCTTGATCTTGTGGACTTCTGGGGTGCTAAACTCCTTACGCTGATTTTCATGGCTTCCGGGTTCCTAAGGAGTGCGTTTCCCATTTGGAGGTAGTTTATAGCAACCGCGGAAACTTCATGCAGGAGTTTATTCTCAGCCATTTTGCGAAGGAGCATTTCCTGAAGTTGTTGGGGAGCGTGATGAACGATATCGAGCACAACTTCATTGATATCGTGTTTGCCGAGAGGATTTTGCAGTGGAGGGTCACGATTCAGGAGTTGATTAGAGTGGGCTTTGCTGTAGAGTTCATACTAGACCATTTGTGAGAGATTGCTCGAGCCTTCTTCATAAAGAAGGTTCAGCCTGTTGTGGATGCTATAGATACGCGCATTGAGGCTTTAAAGAAAGAGGTGGCAGACTTAGAGGCATGTCGCGAGTGCTTACTTTTTGGTGTTGCTGGCCCTAACCGTTTTGGAGATTAGACCCTCATTTCCGAACTTTTATGAGATTGTGTAGTTCCCCCTTTTGTTTCCTTTCCCCTATTCCCCTATCTAGCACACTTTCTTTATTTTTTGCAATACTTATTTGGCAAGTCTGACATGACTTCTATAGTTTGGGTTTGTAAACTATAATACTACATTTACTACTGCTTTTGCTACAAGTATTGCTATGACTATGATACAGTGTGCTTTCTTTTGCTAATATTTCGTAGTTTTTCATTACTTTCTGAATAGAAGCATGCTACAATGTTTTCTTGTGACATGGTAACTTGGAGGAAAGGAAAAAAAGGAAGAAAGGAACTAACTAAATAGGAAAAGGGGACAACTACATGATGTCTCTCTTTCTCAAGCATAATATTGTTTTAACCATTTGTCATTGATAGGGTCCATTAGATCCTTGCCATCCATCTGGGCTAAACGATAATACCCACTTACGTGTGCTTCCCTTATCACAAAGGGTTCCTCCTATTTTGAAGAGAAATTAAATGGTCCTACCATATCTCGCCTGACATGGTCTGCTGCTTTCAGTACAAGTTGCCCTTCTACAAACACACTCTCTCTAGTCATCCTGTCATAAGCTTCAGTCAGTCTTCGCCTATACCTACGACTGCATTCTTAAGCCTCTTCCCTTTTCTCATCCAATCCCTTTAGGTTTTCATACCTTTCTACCATGAAAATTTCATTCTCCTTTTCTTTCTTCTGTGCTTGCATGACTCTTAAAGAGGCAGTCATTACTTTAGCTAGGCTTATCACCTCTGTTCTGTAGACTAAAGAGAATGGTGAAAACCTTGTGGCTGACTTTGGTGAGTTTCGGTAGGCCCAAAGGGCGTTTGGTAAGTGCGTCGCCCAACCCCCAGTATATTCTTGGTTCATCTTGTTGATAATCTTTATGAGAGTCTTGTTTGTCGCCTCTGCCGACCTATTCCCTTAAGGGTAACAGGGTGATGATCAGTGGTGCTTAATTTGGTAAAACTCTAACATCTTTCTCACCTCACTGTTGACAAAGGGTGTGCCATTGTCACTGATGATTTTGTGAGGTACTCCGAACCTGACAATTATGTTTTCTTTGATAAAATTTGCCATTGCCTCTCATGTGGCTTTACGGAGTGGTATTGCTTCCGCCCACTTGGTAAAGTACTCCGTAGCCACTAGAATCCGTATGTACCCACGAGATGGTGGATTAACTGGTCCCACCAAATCAAGCCCTCAAGTGTGGAAGGGCTATGGGGTAACCATGCTATGCAAGTTCTGTGGATGAGTGTGAATTAGGTTGGCTTGTACGTGGCAGTTGTGGCATTTCTTCACAAATTCTGCTGTATCTCTTTTCATAGTAGGCCAGTATAACCCATCTGTAGTAGGAATCCATACAACTTTTTCTTTCCTTGGTGCTCCCCACATTCTCCTGCATGTACCTCCTTTATCATTTTCGCCATTTCTTCGAGTCCCAAACACCATAACGGGTCTCCATCATATCCTTTCTTGATAAGGAATCCTTCGTGCAAGAAGTAGCGTATTGCCAACCTTTTAAGCTTATATCTTTCATTATGTTTCTGCAGTATGATACCTTTTGCCAGATATTGCACAAACGTGTTCCTCCAATCTTCGCTGGTGAAGACAGCATAGCTTTCCTCCTTGTCTATTATGAGTTGACAGACCTCGCATCGGGTCTGGACTTGGTCCGTGTCCTTACCCATGCTTGGCCAATAGAAACCTGCCCTTTGGAGTCCGCAATAAAGATTGACTTCTCTGCAAAACCCATAGGTTCTATCATGTACTTTCCTCAATTTTCTTTGGGCCTCCTCTTGCCCTACACATCTTGACAAGATCCCTCCCAACATTCTGTGGTACAATTCTCCTTTTACTAGGGTGTAGTCTCTCAACACCTTCAATTCTGCCATATCTTCTTCCTTCATTAAGGCTTCCTTTATGGGAATCCTCTTCGTATCTTTCTTCTTGGAATCTTTCCTTTAGCATTTCAATGATGGACTCCTTTCGCTCGCTGACTTCTACCCTGGTGTTGCTTCCTTCAAATGCTATTTGTGATCTTAATGCGGCCAACGCATCCGCATACTGATTTTTGCTCCTCAAAGCGTGTTCTATCTCAAACATTGAGAATTTTTCCTTCATCTTCTAGGCCATTGTCCGGTATAGGGCTAAGCTAGGCTCCTTCAAAGAGAAACTTCCTTTGGCCTAGTAGACCACTAGATTGGAGTCACCTACCACCTTTAAATGTTTGACTCCCATTTCGAGGGCTGTAGCTAGCCCAGTAAGGTAAGCCTCATATTCTACGATATTGTTTAAGCAAGGAAATTCCAACTTGAACGAGAGTGTTACAGCTTCGTCCCCTTCATGATATAGGACTATTCCCATGCCTCCCGAGTGGGTAGTCAAAGTTCCGTCAAACTTCATTACCCATTGCTCTTTTATTACTTCTGCCATAGCTACCTCCTCTAGAACTGCGTCATCCAACAGAAATTCCTCCTCCTAGGAATTGTGCCAATAAGTCTGTAATAGCCTAACTCTTTACTGCTTTAGGTGTTACCGCCTTCAAATCATACTGTGACAATTGTAACAACCACTAGGATATCCTTCCAGAGAGGGTTGGCTGCTACAACAGAGCCTTGATCACGTGGGACTTCGTCATCAACCATACCTTGTAGTCTAGGAAGTAATGGCGTAGCCTTTGTGATGCATATACTATTGCCAAGCATGCTTTTCTACCTTGGGATAGCGAGTCTTCGCATCCTTTAGAGTGCGACTTATGTAGTAGATTGGTTGCTCAACACCGCTTCCATCTTTTTGGACGATTAACGCGCCTATGGCATACAAGCTGGTAGCTAAGTAGAGTAGTAGCAACCTTTTGCAGATCGGGGCTTATACAGTAGGAAGGTTAGTCATAACCTTTTGTAACCTTCTAAAGACTATCTGCTGTGCCTCTCCCCACTTGAAACTTTGCCCTTTCTTAAGTAACTTTGCGAAAGCCGAAGTGATTGATGATAAGCCTGGGATGAATCTTCGAATGTATGAGACTTTCCCCAGAAAACTCTTTAGTTTCTTCACCGTGGCAGGCGGTTTCATGGTTGCTATGGCTGTGGCTTTGACATCTATTCATCTGTTGTGGACTAGGAAACCTAAAAATTTCCCAGAAGACACTCCAAAGGCTCACTTGAGAGGATTCATTCTTAGCTTGAAGGTTCGACATCTTTCAAACACTTTTCTCAATACTTTGACATGATCTTCTCGCCTTTTGGACTTCATAACTATGTCGTCCACATAGTCTTCCAGCGCACAATGCATCATGTTGTGGAATATGGCCATCATAGTACGTTGGTATGTTGCGCCCGTGTTCTATAACCCGAAAGAAATCACAATGTAGTAGAAATTGCCTATGGGAGTCCTGAAAGTAGTTTTCTTCGTGTCCTTTGGCACCATTTGAATCTAATTGTATTCGCTGAATCTATCCATGAAGGAAAACATGGCGTTTCCTACTGCAGAGTCTATCAACAAGTCCATGTTTGGCAGCAAAAATTCGTTTCTCAGCCAGGCTCAATTAAGGTTCCTGAAGTCTACATAGCACCTTATCTGCCCATTCTTCTTCCTTACTGGTACAATATTGGACAACCACCGTGGGTGTTGGATGGGCTTAATAAAACCAGTGGCCAGCAACTTTTGCACCTCCTTTACTATCTGCTCTTCTATTTTAGTGTGGAACACTCTAGCAGGCTGAGCCACCGGCTTAGCCTTAGAGTCTACGTTGAATGTGTGCACCACCAGCTCAGCGTCCAACCCGGGCATCTCGCTATAGTCCCATGCGAAGACATCTTTGAATTCTTTCAGCAACAGTACTAATTTTGACTTTTCTTCCTCTGATAGTTTTGAACTGATTGAGACGGGTTTTGGTTCCTGTGGATTAGTTCCCAGGTCAACTTCTTCCAATCCTTCTTCTGCTGCTACCTCTGTATCTTTTTCTGCTGTAATTCCCTCCTCTTTCTTCGTATTGCTTTCTTCTTCCAAACTTTCTTAAACCACGCAGCACACCAAACTTTTATGATGCAATCCTTGTCCAGGGCCCCCTTGCGTATCGCATGTGGGCCCCACACACCTTTATAACTTGTAGATGATTATACCATCAAGGGTCCTAACCCATACGCATTGCGGTGCATCGTCTGATTCCAAAGCGGGCGCTTCTTTCCTTTTCTTTTTTTGTATTAATAGTCTCTTTAGATTGGGCTCTAGGTCATCTTGAACGTCTTCCCACCTAGGCACAAAGGTGCCTTGTGGTTTTGACACTAAGCTTTCCCTAGATGGCGCCCACTTATCGTAGAACATAGTTTCTACCAAATGAGCCTCCGCTTGTTCGAAGGGTGACGGGTTTGCCGCCATTCATATCATCCTACCATTTAACCTTCCTTTTACGCATTGATGATAAGTGGATGGGACCAATTGGTGCTTATGCAACCACGGTCTTTGCAATAGCACATTGTATAAGACCTTTATTTTCACCAAGTGGAAACGGGCCAAAGTGGCTATTGTTCCCACTTTCAACCACAACTAGATATAGCCTGCAGTATATTCTCATCTTTCCCTAAATTCTGTTACTTCCATTAGGCATCCCTGAATCTTTCTCTCTGAAATTCCTGCTGCTTGTAATGTACTTAGCGGGATGAGGTTCATGGAAGCGCTCGTATCCACTAAGGCTCTCTCGATGGGGATTTAATTTATGGATGCTGCTAAGTAGAGAGGCCTTCTATGATCTGAATACCCCACTTTCATATCTTTATCACTAAAAGTGATCTTATTTGCCTCTTGTAAAAGGGCCTTGTCATCTATGGCTTCTGCCATTAAGCACTCTATTTCTGCCCCTAAGGCAATGCTTACCAAAGCCTCTATGGCAATCCTTCGCTCGTTTGCCATGAGCCCGAACTGATCAAATAAGTTCTTGAACTTGGAACTTTTTTGCAAGATGGTCATTGCTGCGGCAGGTGGGGTTGGTCTTTCCTCCTCGTCTTCCCCTAGATCTGCGCAAATGACAATTGTTGCTACTCCCTTCCCCTTGTGGTTCGGGAGTGGGTTTCTTTGGACTTCCGGCTGAGATAACTCTAGAGTTTCTTCTTTGATTTTTCGGTGCACCAGTCTGCGGAGTGCCTAGCATTCTGCAGTAGGATGTTGCACAAAATTGTGAAAGCGATAGAAACGCAAGTCTCTCCACTCTTCTTCGGTGGGTTCTCTAGAAACTCCATCTGCAAATCATTTATCTAGGAGCGCGTCCAGTTCCTTTGGGGTACATAGTAGTGGTGGAAGGTCTCATACTCCCTCCCATCAAACTTCCTTTTTCATTCACCGGTGGACATTGCCATGGCTTGTGGAGTGTTTCTCTTGTCAGAGCTTAGTCTTACTGACTGGATAGTCTTTCTAGCTTTCTGTAACAACTATACGAACTGGGAGATTTCTAGATTCTCCAAAACTACTCTGTACTCCCTGATCATGTTACCCATACACATTTCCACTAACGTCTTTTCTTCGCAATGGTCATAGCAGTCAAGTGCTATATCTATGAACCTTTTGATGTATTCCATCAAATCTTCGCCGCTTCTTTGCTTAGTTACTTGCAAAGTCGCGAGCGTTATTGTCTCTTCTTCGTGAAAGTATTTAGTACAAAATACGTCCACCATGTCATCCCACGTTGGGATTGATCCTAGTTTCTATTCGGTGTACCAAGTGTACACACGGTCACACAATGATTTGGAAAATTTCCAAAGACACAGGTCCTCGTCTGCCGCTTAAAGGCCAATGGTATCAATGAACTTGGTCACATGTTTGACGGCACTTTCCTTTCTGCCATCGTATTGCGCAAAAATTCGTGGCTCATACCTCTCGGGGTACGGCTTGCTGAGTATTCTCAACGGATAAGGTGGTCTTTGCGCGTAAAACCTTTCCTTAGGCGCTTTGGCCCTTTCTTGCTCTAGGAGCATTGCAACTTCGGCCATAGTGATGAAACGTTGTTTCGTACTCTGTACTCCTTGATCATGTTACACATACACATTTCCACTAACGTCTTTTCTTCGCAATGGTCATAGCAGTCAAGTGCTATATCTCTGAACCTTTTGATGTATTCCATCAAATCTTCGCCGCTTCTTTGCTTAGTTGCTTGCAAAGTCGCGAGCGTTATTGTCTCTTCTTCGTGAAAGTATTTAGTACAAAATACGTCCACCATGTCATCCCACGTTGGGATTGATCCTAGTTTCTATTCGGTGTACCAAGTGTACACACGGTCACACAATGATTTGGAAAATTTCCAAAGACACAGGTCCTCGTCTGCCGCTTAAAGGCCAATGGTATCAATGAACTTGGTCACATGTTTGACGGCACTTTCCTTTCTGCCATCGTATTGCGCAAAAATTCGTGGCTCATACCTCTCGGGGTACGGCTTGCTGAGTATTCTCAGCGGATAAAGTGGTCTTTGCGCGTAAAACCTTTCCTTAGGCGCTTTGGCCCTTTCTTGCTCTAGGAGCATTGCAACTTCGGCCATAGTGATGAAACGTTGTTTCGTATTCTGCGGAGCGCCTTCGACTAGGGTCTCTTCCTTGACTGCTACATGCTCTAGGTCATGTTGACTCCCTTTTTCCTTTGTCTTGTCTGCCTTCATTTGGCAGATTTCTTCAATCATCTGCTGCAGCGAATGTCACAATGATTGCAACACCTAGATAAAAACGTTGGCATTGTCAATGGGGACCCTTTGTTGTTGTTGAGGTTCAGCCCTGCTCTATCGACACCTTTCGCCTGGTTGGGCTGGTGCTGGTGGGGCATTGTTGGCCTTGACTTTGGCTGTGAGGGCACGGTACTCATGTTTCGCATCGTTTTTTTATCTTGGGGGCATAGCTTGCAAGGGCTTTTGTCTACCTTCCCCATCTTTTTCCCAACTACCTAGTGGAGTCGCAAATTTAAATGTGGTGGGCCTTTTTTTACAACTGTAGGCTGGGCTGTCTCCTGCCACGTTATGGCCCAATGATTTTGGGTAGGAGAGTCAGGACTGGCTTGACTGCAACACACCTTAAGCCAACTTGTGCACAAGCTAGCACCCCATTGCTAAGACCTTGGATACGTGCCTAGGGCGGACGAAGCTGTTATAAAAAAAGTTATGGCATGTAGATGTAATATGACAATAATAAGAAGAATATGTTTACTGTCAGCCACACAAAAAAAAAAAAAAAAAAAAAAAAAAGGAAAAACAAAAACAAAAAAGCTAAGTCATGATCTAAGTAAAGGAGGAGATAATGTAGTGATATAAATGCAGTAGAAGTGAGTTAATGACAATGATAAAAAGAAAAGGAAATAATATTAATGCTTGATTAATAAAATAACAGGAAAGATGGTTAGTCTGTTGTGCTTGATTTCTTAACGGAGTCAAGTCTAGGAAGGGAACCACCCTTCAATGTGGGCAATCTCACTAGGACGTCCTACGATAGAAATTGCCCACTTTGAGAGAATGGGCCTAGATGGCTTTTCCTCCAATTCCTTAATCCCCACTAGAGAGTAGGCTTTTAGAGGGAGAGAAAGGGACAGCCTATTAGTGGATGCTTGCTATCACACTCTTGTTCGCTCTCCGTTTTTCCTCCTATCTTTCACTCTTTTCATTACTTCTTTTTCTCTTATTTTTTTTATCTCTTATGTTTTTCTTCCCCTTTTTTTCTGTTCTCCTCCATTCTCCCCCCTCCTGCCTCTACTGTGCACAGTCAAAGCCCTTTTTTATACTGCTTGTCGTGATGGATTTTTACTGTTTTGCCCTTTAACCGCTTTTGTCCTGGTATAGGTGTCCTTCCCAGACCACCCATTGGTCTGTCGACTGCCTAGCCATCACCACTTACCTGTGCTAGTTGTGCCACATCCCATTCCTAGACAAAAGAGTTTCATTTTGTTTTCTCACTCACCATGACATTCTCATCTAGATAAGGGTGGGCATTCTCTCTTACTATCCCCTATGACATGCACTTAGTGATTCCAGCCCATCTTTCCATCTTTCTGGTGGTATGTCATCCTAATAGGACATTTTCCCCAAAAAAGCTTGAGCAGGAACCCTAAAATAGGCTTTCCCCTTCTCCCCACTGCTAGACCATACCTTCTCTTACTTCTTACCCATGATCCACCACTCCTGTATTGGCTGGGTACAAGTGGGTGGTGCCTGAGTCTTGTGTGTTCTCTACTTCCATGTGTATTCATGGCTTGTCTGCTGTTCATGCATTTGCTATGACCTGAGGGCTTGTCTGCACATTCTGCTACTCGTTCTTGACCTCTTGTGGCGTGGATGAGTCTCTGGGCTTTCATTCTTTATGTCTTACTTCTTTCTTGGGCTAGGTCTTGCTTGGTTATGGGCCTTTCCTTCTTCAATCCATCCCTTAACCCCTTTACGGGTCGATTGATACTCCTACCATACCACCCCGTTGTTCCTGCCATGTTATTATTTGACTTGTGCTTGCTAGACCTCTTTTGGACCTACTGTATGCATTCCTTCTGCTCAATTCCAATAGCCCAGTACTATCATTGGGCTTGTACTCATATTACTTTGGGCTTCCTTAGCCCATTTCATCGCTTTCGAGCTCCGTTGGCCCATTTTATTTTTTTAGGCATCCTTAGCCTGTTTCATTTCCTTGGGCATCCCTGGCCCATTCTAATCTTTCATTCCCATGAGCTTTTGCTAAGTCTTTTGGGCTTCCTTGGCCTAAGTTACTATATCTTTTACTTTCGGGGCTTGTAGGCTTTTCCACCTACCCCTATTTTTTTAATTCCTTCCTTTGGGTTCCTTCGGCGCATTCTTGCTTACTTTCCATTTCTCATAATACTCATGGGTTTACGACTTCTTTTTTCGGACTTCTTTGGACCCGCTTGCTTTCTTTGAGGCCCTTTTGCTATTTTATAGGCCTATGGTTCATTATTCCTACCATTCGAGCTTAATGGTTTCCTTCTTAATTTGCTAATTCTTCTTCTTTATTCTCTCCCATATTGTTGGGGTTCTTCCTATTATTAGAGCTCCTTGCCAAAGTGAGCATCAACATTTTGTAAGGAAAGTAAAATCAAAACATGACAAATAGTGATTGGTGGAACATAAAGTGATACACAAAAAGTGATATAGAGGATTTGTATTTATCAAAATCTTCTCCCTTACATAGCATGAATACTAACTCTTACATTAATTTAACAACAAATAAATAATTTATATAGAATTATTAAACACAAATTGATGAAGATGTGAATTTGTTAGTCTCGTAATTTATTTCACATTAACCTAATAATTTTTGGAAATACAGTGTACCTTCTCTTATTTGCATTATTGCACATAAATTATAGTCATGGCTGTATATGCATGTAGATTTGTTCTCGGGAATAATAGGTGCCATATGATTGTTTGTTTGACATTGATATGTTCAGTGAACAGCAGTTGTGTTTATGTATGACAACATTGAAAAGGCATTCCATTTGTGCATATAAACTGCAGCCATGTCCTAGTTTTGCTTTTAGTAATTCCCGTCTGCCCGCTGTCTTTTTTTCTTTTTTTCTTTTTCTTTTTTTAATTTTTTTTAAAACTATCAATTATAAAGATATTACAAATTTTATTTTATAAACTTTCACAGTTTACATAATGCAATTTGCTCCTATAACATCACAAAATTGCAATAGTTAAGGTCTGTTTGGTAAGAGTATTTTGAAAAGACATTCCATCTGTGTATATAAATTACAGCCATGTCCTAGGTTTGCTTTTTGTAATTACCCTATCTGCTCGCTCTCTTTTTCTTTTTATTTTTTATTTTTTTATATATATAATTATTTTTTTTAAACTATCAATGATAAAGATACTACAATTTTATTTTATAAACTTTCACAATTTACATAATGCAATTTGCTCCTATAACATTTAATACACAAAATTGCAATAGTTAGGGTCTGTTTGGTAAAAGTATTTAAATATAATTTTTTGTTTTGTAATTCATAAAATGGTAGGTCCCACACTTGAATTTATTATATGGCTAATATTTTCTAAATACAATTTTTAAAAAGTTGTATCCTATTTTTTTGGTTTAGAACAGGATTTTAAAAATTGCTAAGTGGTGTTTTCAGGATACAAAAAATGTTTTTAATAACATAGTTGTAAATAAAATGAAAACAGTGGACTCCACATATTTGTCTAAACTCTTTTATCTCTTAAAATAAAAAGCTTATCTTTATCACTATAAGAATTTTCACCATTCAAATTTGAAATCAAGCTCTATTCCCTTATCATTATCTACACAAAAAAAGTAATCTATAGATTCTACACATTACTTTTTGATATTCTTTTTTAAAAAAAATCTCAAAAAATAGAAATGGTCTCTTAAACAATTATTTTTTGTTTTTAGTATTTTAAAAATTGTTCTTAAAAGTGGGAGCCAAACACGTAAAATATAAAAATTATTATCTGAAAACTAGTTTCAAGTTCAATTTTTTGAAAATTATTTTTATATTGTTTTGAAAACAAAAACAAAAATCTTTCTACCAATCAGGCCCTTAGATTTTTTTTTTTTTTTTAATTTTTATATTTCCGCTAATGAGGGTGTCACTTCAAGCATTTGATAATTTATGTATAGTCCTCTCATCACACACACAAATAATTATATAAAGAAATCCTTTCGGAGTGAAACTAAGATTCTAGCTAGAGGTTTTATATGGTAATAACTGCTTCATTTGACACCCTAAAATATTCTAATCTCTATATTAATATCCTATGCTATACAGTTAACGATCTTTTCCATATGACAAGTACGTACACTCTTATTAATTATTAAAAAAAAAATTATCTTATTTACAGTTTTACTTTATATATGCCATTGAAAAATTATTATGATGAGTGCCTTTTATGCTGGGATGATGTGTGTAAGACCTACTATTATTAGAAACACATGTTATAATATCTGTGAAACCCAAATCTTAGCCATTAGAAACAAGAGATTTATGGAAGTCTTCCCCCCTAGTGAGTGTAAAACATTCAAAATCAATTATTATTTCAAGGTTTTGAGATATTTCTCAAAATAGAGAATTACAAATGCTTTTATATGAAAGTGGAACCTTTATGTCATTGTTTCACTTTCTTGTAGTCAATAATGTTATTTTCTCCAACTTAACTTATCCATTTCACCAGGAAAGGAGGAAGACATTAGTGGATGACTATGCTGAAGTAAAAAAAAAACACACACACACACACAACTTGAGCTGCTTTTTCCAAACAAAAAGTTAAAAACAAGAAAGAAAACTATTTTTTGAAGGAGAAAATCTTGGAAAGATGGAGTACTAGTATTTTTAATTCCCACCATCCTTCATAATGTCAAGTTGTTCCCATTCTACTCTCTTTTTTCTTGTAAGAAAATTAGAGGGGTTTTGTTTATTCATTTCTCTTAATCATGACTAGATAGAGAAAAATGCACTTTAGACAATACGGTGTAAGAGTTAAAACTCTATGATTAAAAATTGATCACTTTTGACTGATGCATGATGACACCCATTTAGTTATGGATTGTTACCAAACTTGAGGCAAAAGATGGATTTCAGCATCAAAATTATAATTTGAAAAAATTTTCATTTTAAATCCTATAATTTAGAAAGTAACAAATGAAATCCTATTATTTCAAAAGTAGTAAATTAAATCCTGAAGTTTTTAAAAATAACAAATTAAAGTTATAGTTTCAAAACGAACAAATTAAATCCCAAGGTTTTAAAAACTAACAATTTAAGCCTCAACCTATTTAAGAGGGACGACATTTTGTTTTGAGTTCATATAGGCTTAGGGTTTAAGTTGTTACCCTGTCAACTTAGGGTTTAATTTGTACTTAAAATATTATAAAGGTTAATTAATTAATTTGTTACTTCTTTAAATTTCAAGATTTAGATTGTTACTTTTAAAACTACAGGTTTAATTTGTCACGTTTGTAAATTAAGTTTAAAATGTAAATTTCTTCTTATTATTAAAAAAAATAAAATAAAAAAAAAAATAAAAAAAAAACAAGGATCTCTTCCCTCTTTCCTTCTCTTTTTTAGCAGAATAGCATCTAATTTGGTTGTTCCACTTTGTGGAAAGAAAAAGAAGGCAGAAGAAAGAGAGGAGATTAATATATCCTATCAACTATAAAGTCAAAAATAGACCAAAGTGTATATACGACCTACTATCTGGATTCTTGAGCACATGTAAACTGGAAAAATATTACGAGTGCTGGTTTAAATTATCATGTTATTCCTCATTGATCGCTAAGCACTGACGTTTCCTCACATTACTTTTCTAGAAAAGTGATGCCGGATGCAGAAGCGTCAAGAAAACATGTCTGCTTTTGGAAATAATCTCGAATCCATGAGGGTTCCTTGAATCCACAAGGAGAAAGGGTCTGGAATCCACCAGAAAATAGAAAGACAAAAGTCTGAATTTTATTGATTGAATAATTGTTCCAAAAACGTGGACAGACTTAGGCGTCTATTTAAGGGCTCAGTAAAACTTGACAAACAAAAAAATATAATATAAAATAACTCCTAATTGATACCTAACTATAACAGGAATCAAATTTGACCTGAAAAGCATTAAATGCACCTAAAAACAAGGAAATAATAACCCTAAACCTAAAATAACGTTTTTCACATAAAAAATATCAAAATTAAATAATTATGAAAATTAAATTGTAGATTCTGTCCTACATCAGACCCCTCCACTTGAAACAAACTCGACCTCGAGTTCATCTTTGAAATCTAAAATCTTCCATGCCATGAGAACAAATACTTTGAATACTTCATCGTCCTTGTCTTCTTGCCAAACTTGAAAGTCATAAATTGAGCAACTTGAACTTCTTGTCCCTTGATCTTCATGCAATTGACAATATTCACCAAATAAGAGATCATAATCACATCAAATCTTTCCACCCCAATAAAATCAATAAACTTTGTTTCGGTGTCTCCCACCAAAATAATAGAAGCTTGAACGTTGCAATCATCTAACTTGACTTCATTGAGATCTGTTAGGTTCTAAGGTCTTAGGATTTTATGTATTTAGAACTCTAATATGTAATGTTGGCAAACTATGCTCAAAACAATGTATTTAGTCTTATTTAAGTTTGCTCAAAGTTGGTTTAATATTGTAAAGTTGGAATCGAGTGACTGCAGAAGCATTGGGGTTTCTCGGCCTGGCTCGATCGATCGAAGGTTAGACTCGATCGATCGAAAGTCGGCCCAGATTCGTTTTTCTGCAGAATTCCAACTCAGCCCTAACTCTTTAAACGTCTAGGTTTTTATGTTTTTGCCCTAGGTATATAAGGCAAACCCTAGCTACGTTTTTCATAGTTGCACAAGTTGTATTGTTGCTCATACATTGCGGTTTTGTGTAAATCTCTTGTGAGATCTAGAGGAGCTTTCCTTTACACAAAACTTAGGGTTTTCAAGATTGAGATCACATCAATATCTTGATGATCAACTAGGTTGCAGCCATTGAAGCTTAAAGAGAAAAACAAGTGAGGAGCTTGTACTTGAAGAAGGAGTTCAAAGAAAGAAGTAGTCCGTGGTCTCGGAGCCTGCGCGTGGTCGTGTCAGGAAGTTACTACTGGTGTGTAGCATTAGGAAGTCAAGCGGGGAGCTTGTAAGTCCTTTTGTAAGAACTTCAATTCTTTCTTAGTGGATTCCGTTTTGCCTTGAGGATCGGTGGGTAAAATCCTCCCCAGGTTTTTCCGGTGTGGTTTCCTGGGTGATCATATCACTGTGTTATTTATTTTCCGCTGCTTTATATGTTTTATATGCTTGATATGATTTTGTGATTGTTTTAACCTAGAATTACATAATTTGACTAAGTAACAACTTGGCTAATTAATCTAGGCTACGCAATCTGGTTATAGTTTAAGGGGTCTAAACCGTTCAAGTGGTATCAGAGCGGGTAGCTCTTTTTGTTTGAGATCTTTATCTCAGAGCTGATCCTTGACCCCAGTTGTCATGGAGCATGGACACTCTCTGTTTGTTCCCCCTCACTTTGATGGGAACAATTATGCTTACTGGAAAGTAAGGATGAAAGCTTTCCTGAAATCCATAGATGAAAGGGTGTGGAATTCCGTTGAATACGGATGGGAGAAGCCCACTACTCCTGTGAGTGAGTGGCAAACTTCTCAGAAAGAAGCAGTAGGCTTCAATAGCAAAGCTATGAATGCCATCTTCAATGCTGTTTCAATGGAGGAATTTAAGAGGATCTCTAATGTTGAGGTTGCTCATACTGCTTGGAAAATCCTCCAAACTGTGCATGAAGGCACAAAGGCTGTTAAAATTAACAAACTGCAGCAATTAACTTCTAGGTTTGAAAACATTAGAATGTCTGATGATGAAACCTTTGATGAGTTTTATGCAAAACTAAATGATATTGTTAATTCTGCTTATAATTTGGGTGAAGTCTATGATCAACCTAAAGTTGTTAGGAAGATTCTTAGATCTTTGACTGAAAACTTTAGACCCAAAGTAACAGCCATTACTGAGAGTAAGGATGTTGACTCCATCCCTGTGGATGAGCTTGTAGGATCTCTTCAGTCCTATGAGTCTGACTTACCCAAGACTGTCAAATCCAAATCAATGGCACTGAAGTCAGTTGATGATGTTGAAGGTGGTGGATTTGATGATGAGCTCTCTCCCACGGAGATAGCTTACCTTGCCAAGAACTTTAGAAATTTTCTCAGAAACACTAATAGAAAGGCAAGGAACACCAACACTGCTGAACCTAGAAACTTTAGGAAGAATGATCCCACTAAGGTTAACAACTTTGAAAAATCTAGAGAACAAGTAGGTCAATCTTCAAATAACTCTTTGGGTCCTCAGTGTTATGGTTGTCAAGGGTATGGTCATGTCAAATCTGAATGTCCTACTTTTTTGAGAAATAAGGGTAAAGCTATGGCTGTAACCCTTAGTGATAATGAGGTTTCTGATGATGAGTCCGGTTGTGATGAGGATGAGAACTTCATTGCTTTCACTGCTACTGGTACAGTAGATGAAAGCATCTCTGCTGAGGAGAACCCTGCTGATGGGGAACTCTCTGAAGACGCAGATCTTCAAGAGGCCTATAACAAACTTTGCAAAATTGCTGCAAAGGATGCTATGAAAGTTGATTTAGGCCTAAAGAAAATTGATGCTCTTGAGCTTGAGAAGAAAAATTTGCTTGTGAAGTTATTTGATGCTAATGATCTTTTGAATAATGTTAAATCTGAAAACATGCTGTTGCTTGATAAAGTTAGAACTTTGGAACATGATTTATCTGTTGCTAGATCTGCTAGTTCTAAACTTGATCACATGTTAAATGTTCAAAAGTATCCTTCTGATAAAGCTGGGTTAGGATATGTAGAAAGCATCTTTGATTCTAGACCCCATTCCACTGTCTTCGTTCCTTCTTCTTCTTCTTCTGAACCTCTTGTGAGTAAGGTTGTGAGTGAAACTGTAAAACCCCCTGTGAGTGAAGTTGTTAAACCTGTAGAAGTTTCACCACCCAAGAAGATTAGGGTAAACTTAAGAGAATCCAAACCTAAGGAGCCTACCAAACTGAAGGACAAGATGCATGGTAAACCTGCTTGGGTTTGTCATTATTGTGGTAAGTCTGGACATATTCGTCCTAACTGTTACAAGCTTCAAGCTGATAAGAGAGCAAAAAGACCAAAAGTGCCTGTGCCTCAAGCACAAGATCCTATGGCACTAATTGGTGAATTGGTAAAGGCGTTAAACCTTTATTCAAATTCTGGAGTTGGGAATCACTCTAATGTGAATAAGAACTCCAATGCTCAGGGTGCATCTAAAAAGTTTTGGATGCAAAAGACTCGAACTAAATGAGTCTTTTTGACATGGTCCTTGTGCTTCATTACTCTATTCTATTGTGACCATTGTTATTTGGTTTTTGTGTTTTTTTTTTTTCTAGGACTTGCATTGCATTTCATACATGCATTTCATTCTAGGATTTATTTGTTTTCTCTTTTGATAAAAAAAAAAAAAAAAAAAAAAAAAAAAAAAAAAAAAAAAAAAAAAAAAAAGGAGAAAGCAAAATCTGTGTTGAACACTATTTATCTTGATTTTTGAAAACAAGGTTGGTCATTCTTTTTACACATGTCATGTCCTGTGTACCTTGTTTAACTTTGATGAGCTTATTTGTTGCACTTAACTAGTTGAAACTTTGTAGTGCATGTTGTGTGGGAAAGATGTGTGTGGTTCTTAATCACTTTGCCTTAATCATGAAGTCACATGTTGTTGACTGACGGACTTGATCCTTTTGAGAAAGGCATAAATAACCATCTCACCACTGTTCACTAGCCAATCATGAACACCTTAGTGCATATCATAAGATTTAGTGCTCGAGAAAGTGTAGCACATGCACAAAAAGAACATAAGGTGTAGCCTCAATTAAAATTAAAACTGGTGTGTACTATTAGGCATGATGCCAATTCACTTAATTCAAACCGGTGTGTACTATTAGGCTGAATGCCAATTCATATATAAATAAGAGGCAAAATTAAAAGAAACTTACATGATTGCAAGCTTTTGATCTAGGAGATGTGGGAGTTATAGGATGTAACTCTTTAGGTGATAGTCTCTTTTAATTCTATGTGATGAATTGTGTAGACTTTGTGTTTGATTGCCATTCACATATCACCTCACACGTATCTCAAGTCTTTGCTAGTTTCACACACTACACAAGTTACTCTTTGTTAAACACTGTACATGCTAGTGTGTGTGTTCTTGGTCTGACCAACCAAGTTTGAAAATATCTTGAGATTTATGCACAACATATTTGTTGCTTGAGAAAATTAATTTGGAAGACAATTGAAACTTGTGTTTGAGAGAATTGGGTTTAAAATTTTGGGTTTTTGAAAATGCATTCCATCTCATACTCATGCATTGTGCATTCATTGTTCAAAAGCTTTGAGGAGTTCTTTCAAAATTGGGTTTGCAAATTTTCAAAACTGTGTTTTTCCCCAAAATTCAGTGTGCCTCTGCCCATTTCGATCGATCCAATCTGTTTTTCGATCGATCGAAAAAGTGCCTCAGAAAGTGCTAAAACGTCTGTCACTTTCGATCGATCGAATGTAATTCTCGATCGATCGAACATCGTGAATATGCTTTTTAAAAAAGAGGAAATCTGACTTTTCAAAGAACTATTTCAAAATCTTTTTCAAACTTTTTTCTCTCTCCGACGAGGCAGGACCAATTCTTCAAGTTTTTGTCGTTTTCTTCCGATCTTTTTGCATAATCTCTCTCTCCTCAAGCCGGTATGTCCTTAATACCCTTGTTTTTCAGTTTATTTACTTGATTTCATGCATTTTTCATGCATTTTAGGAGGAGATTTTCGGAACTATTCTTTTTGGGTTTTTTGTTGATTCGGACCAAATTATTTACAATTGATCAATGGGTTTTGATGGGGACACTACATAAACATGTTATTGAGTGATTAATTTGATCAATTTTGAGATTTGTGGAAATTTTGAATTTCTAGGGTTTATACTAGGTCCGAATTGGGGCTTTTTGTGAAATTGGGTTTAATTGTTGAAATTGGCTTGTGTAATTGATGCAATTGGTTATTATGAACTATTTCCAATGGTATGTAATGATTAATTCATCAATTTGTTGCAAAAATTTTCAAGTGGTTCTCAAATTTTTAGGGTTTTTGTTAATAAACTCTATGTTCAAGCCAATGTTGTGAAAATTGAACTTAATTTGATCCTAATCACTGCATTAGTTCATGCATCATACAATCATTAATGATTCATGCATCATATAGATCTTCATTCTATATTTTTTTGTGCTAACTTGCAGTCTGCCCTTGGTTTTATTTCCTGTTCTTTTTGGTTTTCTCTTTGTGTCTCTGTCCTATTCCTTAGCACCATGCCTAGGAAGACTAGAGCTCGTAGGACCATCCCCACTCCTACTCCTTCCCCTCCATCTTTTGATAGTGAGCGGTTCCCCACTGAGAAAAACCAAGAGATTTTTGAGACTTTAAACCTACATAGGAAGATTTGGGCTGAGCGTTCTGTTCGTTTAGATGAGGTAGATCCTGCCATTAGGGCAAATTTTGAGCGTAGGGGTTGGTTACCTTTGTTGACCGTGTCTGACCCACCACCTCCGGCTACCTTGATTAGAGAGTTCTTCTCGAACCTCTCTGTCCGCATCTATGATTCCAACACTCTAGTTAGGAGTTGGATACGAGGTGTAGAGTTCTCTATTACTCCTCAGGTAGTGGCTGATGCTCTAGAGGTACCGTTGGTTAGGGATCCCGTTTACCCCTATGATGAGTCACCTGAGCTGAGTGATGTCATGTCCTACATCACTGGATCTTCTATCCAGTGGGGTTCTGATCCTCGGATCACCACCGCTGAGCTTCCTGAGACTACCTATCTATTCTTTAGGATAGCCTGTCATTCACTCTGGCCTATTTCTCATCTGCACACCATTCCTCTTGAGAGGTGTGTTTTTCTATACGCTCTTGTTACAGATGCTCCTATTAGTTTTCCCCATCTTTTTCTTCGTTCTTTGAATGAAGTTTATAGGAGTTCATCTACTGCCCATGCCCTTGTTCATCCTATTTTCATTCATAGGATTTTACTTTATCTAGGTTTAGAGGACTTCCCTGCTTCTGAGCCTGTCCATGTTATTGGTCCTATAGGTGCGTCTTTTCTTAGACAGAGGGCCGCTCATCTTCGAGCTGGTTCTAAACACCCTAGGTCTGATCCCTCTAGTAGCGCTCCACCTCCTCCTTCTTCTTCTACAGGTCCTGCTAGTGAGGCTATTCCAGATTCTGTAGGTGCTGCTGCTGTTCCTCCACCTTCTACGGCTGACTTCGATGTTCGTCGTACTCTGGAGACTGTCATGACCGTTCAGGCGGCTCATGGTCAGCTTTTGGTGGATCTGTTCGACGAGATTCGTGCTCTGCGAGCGGATTTGGTGCATCTTCGTTCTTCCTCACCACCTCCTTTTGATGATGGTCTATGATGCCCTTTGGCATTCCGTCACAAAAAGGGGGAGTAGAGTTTTTGACTTGTAGAGGAGATTTTTGTGTTAGGGGGAGATATTTTTTGTAGCATGGGATATTTTTGTGGAGTTTATTTAGATTGTATCTAGGTGCTTCACTTTGTATATCATTTTTGGGATGTTCATGTTAGGGGGAGTAACATTGATTGATTGATATACATGTTTCTTTTGATTCTTGTTGTCTTTGTGATTCACTGCTTATTGATTTATATTTATGAGTTGCTTCATTGATATATTTCTTTATTTTGTGTTGTGTGAATCTTACAAGAATATTATACCTGTTTATATACTATTTGCTGCCACACATGCGTTTATGTGTTTGTTGAGTATTTCAGGAATATACAGGTTGATTCGACAAAGCTGCTGTCTACACTTGCAACCGATGGATAGTAGTTAGGTTGAACTTTTATTTATGAGCATTATTATGTAAAGGGCTATTACTTGTAAACTTTGAGTTTTTATTGTGTGTTTTGTCACGGATTGCCAAAGGGGGAGTTTGTTAGGTTCTAAGGTCTTAGGATTTTATGTATTTAGAACTCTAATATGTAATGTTGGCAAACCATGATCAAAACAATGTATTTAGTCTTGTTTAAGTTTGCTCAAAGTTGGTTTAATATTGTAAAGTTGGAATCGAGTGACTGCAGAAGCATTGGGGCTTCTCGGCCTGGCTCGATCGATCGAAGGTTAGACTCGATCGATCGAAAGTCAGCCCAGATGCGTTTTTCTGCAGAATTCCAACTCAGCCCTAACTCTTTAAACGTCTAGGTTTTTATGTTTTTGCCCTAGGTATATAAGGCAAACCCTAGCTACGTTTTTCATAGTTGCACAAGTTGTATTGTTGCTCATACATTGCGGTTTTGTGTAAATCTCTTGTGAGAACTAAAGGAGCTTTCCTTTACACAAAGCTTAGGGTTTTCAAGATTGAGATCACATCAATATCTTGATGATCAACTAGGTTGCAGCCATTGAAGCTTAAAGAGAAAAACAAGTGAGGAGCTTGTACTTGAAGAAGGAGTTCAAAGAAAGAAGTAGTCCGTGGTCTCAGAGCCTGCGCGTGGT
This sequence comes from Quercus glauca, assembly GCA_023736055.1. Lineage (NCBI taxonomy): Eukaryota > Viridiplantae > Streptophyta > Magnoliopsida > Fagales > Fagaceae > Quercus > Quercus glauca. The sequence goes on along the minus strand of CM043326.1, from coordinate 22,987,104 downwards.
CATGTCAGGAAGTTACTACTGGTGTGTAGCATTAGGAAGTCAAGCGGGGAGTTTGTAAGTCCTTTTGTAAGAACTTCAATTCTTTCTTAGTGGATTCCGTTTTGCCTTGAGGATCGGTGGGTAAAATCCTCCCCAGGTTTTTCCGGTGTGGTTTCCTGGGTGATCATATCACTGTGTTATTTATTTTCCGCTGCTTTATATGTTTTATATGCTTGATATGATTTTGTGATTGTTTTAACCTAGAATTACATAATTTGACTAAGTAACAACTTGGCTAATTAATCTAGGCTACGCAATCTGGTTATAGTTTAAGGGGTCTAAACCGTTCAAGATCGTTGACAACTTCCTCTATAATTTCTTCTTTAATGGTCTCTACTATCTCGACCTCAAGATCTTTCTCTATAATAGGGTCCTCATTAATCTCCTCCACAATCTTGATTTCAGGTTTTTCTTCTATAACAAGGCCTTCATTAATTTCCTCAAAAATCTCTATATTTTCTTCTTTGACTTCTACATATTCTTCAAGAAAAGTATTTTCTTCAACATGTAATTCTTCTCTTAATGGTGGAATATATGGCTCTTTTAAATAATTTAAGTGTGAACTTTTTAGCTAATAATAATCTTGTATTGTATACGAAAAGATTTCTTCACAATCCAAAAGATAAAATTTGACAACAAGCATCTTTTTCATCTTTGGCCATGAACGAATTTTGTCTTTACCTTATCAGATTCTATCAAATTGTACTTGTTCCCACCAAGGCAAGGCATACTTACTAAGTTTATACAAAGCAAAAAACTTTTCTCTCATAACAAATATTCTCATAGTCAAATAAATCTTCTAGATCAAGTAACCAATTAAGAAAATCTTTTTTATTTTAAATAACCATTAAAACTTGTAATTATCTTATAAGGCTTATATGAAATTTGCTTACCAATAGGTTGCCTGTGAGTTATGTCTCTGTGACAGTTGTCCCTATTGTTTCCATGCTCCAGTGACAGCATCCTAGCAAAGATATTTGTGAGTGCTAACTGTACGTCACATAATACTTGCTAAGTTTTTTGTCACTGGAATTGCTACCGTCTCATACGTCAGCCACTATACCAAGATAAGTCAAGGCTCTGATACCAACTGATGCAAGATGCGGAAGCGTCAAGAAGTAAAACACGTCTACCTCTAGAAAATAAAAAACAAAACACGTTTGCTCCTGAAAATAACCTCAAATCCATGAGGGTTCCTTGAATCCACAAGGATAAATGGTCTGGAATCCACCAGAAAATAAAAAGACAAAAGTCTGAATTTTATTGATTAAATAATTGTTCCAAAAACGTGTACAAACTTAGGGACCTATTTAAAGACTCCGTAAAACTTGATAAACAAGAAAATATAATGTAAAATAACTCCTAATTGATACATAATTATAACATGAATCAAATTTGACCTAAAAAGCATTAAATGCACCTAAAAATGAAGAAATAATAACCCTAAACCTTAAATAACGTTTTTTACCTAAAAAATATCAAAATTAAATAATTACGAAAATTAAATTGTAGATTCTGTCCTGCATCAAAAAGCTTTATACTGGTGCTTGTTAAATTACATATAATCACAGGATGAGGCAGAAGAAAATTCTATAAAATTAATAATTTGGCTATAGTTTGTAGTTCACGCGACAATGTCAAGCAGAATATATATCATTGACATATAGAAACTTTTCAGTGTTGCATCAGAATAAGCATATTTATGTGGAAAGTAAGTATCACTGATATATATCTGTGTGGAAAGTAAGTATCACTGAGATTGTGTTATTAGGATCGGGAGCTGCATTAATTGGTACACATTAGCAATTTAGCATACACACAGTGAGACACAGAATTGACTTTGCACTTCAATCATGGATATGTAGCTTGCTAGGTTGGAGTGTGAAAAACAATGTTGTAATCTTACAAGTTTGGACAAGGTGCTGGCAATGAATAATATAATATTTCATAATTTAAGTTCGCATAATTCACATTTAAAAATTGATGCAAAATGAAAATTTAGTTATATTTCAGCGTAAAACGACTATATAGTGAATGGAAATTCAACTTCAGACTTTGTCTTCACATCTAAAAGACAAGAATTAGGTTGTATCTTCTTCTTGTTAATTTCTAAGTTTGGATGACGAGAAATATTCTTGATATAGACCAGTTGCAAATTATTTTTCTTTCACAATTCTCTTTCTTCCTAGCTACTAGTGGCTAGCTAGGCTGTTTTCTCAAAATATATTTGCGTGCACTCTTTTATACTATTGAATGGATACAAAAGAAGAGTACCATGCTTGCATTGTTGAAGTCCAGTTCACGTAATTAGTAACATAAAATATTTAACATTTTGGACTCTATGCAGAGATTCTCGACAGAGATGGATCAAGAATCAAGATACTAGTTTGAAAAGTGATCAAAGCAAAACGGACATAATTATTCAATAGTTACTTTTTTATTTTTTTGAGAAACTTATTCAATAGTAGCTGATTGCTTAATAATTAAACTCAGCGTTGATTATAGTTTTACATTCTTTAAGATTTAAGAAGAAAAAACTATTTATTAATTTCGTAGAACGATGACTTATCCAAGTCTTCAACATTTTAATATAATTTACTAGCTTTATCTGCTTCAATTATTCATGCACATAATATAATGTGCACATTCATGCATTATGAGACTGGTTAGAGACAAGTACATTCCGCACAAAAAACACAATTCAACAGCAAAGGGTCATAAAGGCAACTATCAAACACAATAATTGTCATTCGGATGAATGCAAATCCTAATTCGGTGCCTTATGTCCCTCTTTGCCCTATGGTATAGAGCCTTATATCCGTGAAAAGGTCACTGCCTTATTACTATTATTATTATTTAAATGATATGTATATGTTAGCTTTTGACCAGACTGATAGTATGACAAATGAATTTATAACTTCCAAATTTACGGCACATCCTTTAAAGTGTACAATGTGGTTGTTGATATCTTTTTTCTTAAACAATAATTGACATATTACTTTTGAGAGACCATTGATATCACTTTCGCTATACATCAATATCATAACATCGCATCTCAATAATTGTAAATTTGTGTGTGTGTTTATATATTGTGCATGATTGTGGTTTTTAAAAAAAAAAATTAAAATCTTATTTTGAGGGTCAAAAGAAACCTTAAATAACCTTATTTATCAAGGGTTGTAAATGTAAATCTTTTAAACTTTGATAAAAGGTTATTTAAGGGTCTTTTGACCCTCAAAATAAGATTAGAGCACTTGTTTTGAGGGCCACGAAGGCCATCAAAATTTCCTTTTCGATAGTATAAGTTTTGAAGATTATCAGGGGTTAATAGAACTCTTAAAATAATTTTTCTCAAGGTTTTTTAATACATTTTTCAAGGGTTTTGACCCTTGAAAAAAGTCAAATTTGTTGTAGAATTTAAGTTTATTAAGCGCACTACCCAAGTATCCCAAAAGGAAAGCCTGTTTGGTGAGTGAGTTCAAACTCACATTTTCATATTTTAACAATATTACAGACATTTCTACACATTTTTTCACCCACACGTATTTTAAAAAACTACAAACAACAATTCTCAATTATATATGTACAAATAATGTTACGTATCACGCACATCGGGAATAGGCTTGCGCAATTGCTTCTCTCTTTATCATCTCTAATTCTCCACCGCAATCTCTCTAGGGGAGCTGTTGATCCGGAAGCCATAGACATGCAAAATATGCAAAACTTTGGTAAGAATGGTTGGCCAAAGATATTATTGGGGCCACATAGGACTTGTAACTATCCGGTAAAGAGAGAATACCTTTTATTTATTTATTTATTTATTTATTATTTATGATTAAAGCAAATTAATTCTCCTGTACCTTTTAAAAAAGATTGCCATGTTCTCTCACTCTCTCTTATCCAGCTAATATACAAATATATATTGGCGACCAATCCATTTGCCAAATAAGAGAATTATCACGGGAGGTTCTCGAGCTAATCGACTATAATTTAAAGAAGAGAGATTACTATAAAGAAGATAATAATTTAAGTATTATATGCAAGAAAACTATGAAAGCACCGCATCTTAATTTTAATAGGTATAATATTTTAAAGATATTATGGATCAAGAGGTACAAACTCATTAATCGTTATATATATGTCTTTGTACTTATGGGACAAAGAAAGTAACATTAATCTTAATTATAGTGTAAGTACTACCGTTATTGGTTTGACTATTGAATATATCTTTGGATTCCTTTTTATTAAGTCTTTTTTTTTTTTTTTTTTTTGGTGTGTGAGACTGTGTGAGATAAATTCCTTGTATATAAAGGCTTGTCATTATAGAAATAGACCTTCAAGACTTCAGTTTAAATTAGGTTAATTTTTTGCGTTGGGTTTTCTAATGTCTCTCTAATGTGGGAATATGATGAGCTATTTGTGTATGGTTTAGAAATAATGAAAGGGTTGAGTTGCTTAGAACACATTGATAGGTGGATAAATACCTCTACAAGAACTCACAGTTCTAAATAGCACACAAAGGCTAACAATTCATTCACACACAAAAAACTGATTTACAAAGAGCTTACATTCTACTACTTATACTAGTTGTTTGGCATTGGCAGCCTCTAAATGGTTGACAAGTGTCTAAATCTTATCGGCTAATACTTAAGAAATCATCTAACTAACTAACTAACTAATTAGTTATAACAGGATTATGATATATATATATATATATATATAGCTACTTGAAATTGCTCTGCATTAGGACTCTCCCTTTTAAGAAGCACTTGACCTCAAGTGCACTTGGTTGCCACAAGATTTGTATGAATTTCTAGCCTTCTAGGATGATGCAGTTGCCTTGTATAATGAGCTTGCTGTTGTTGGCAGCACACCAAATGTTGCTACTTCTGCACAGCGAAGTCCCGTACAATTGAAACTTAAATGTAGATGCATTTGCATTAGGAGGTGGTTGACCCTCCAATTTTAAAGTCTTCTTCATTTTGACCATTGGTTTGAGACTTGCTTTCCCCTTCTTTAGTTGCAATAAGTAGTGAAGCATTATCTTGTGCAAACTATGTGTGCAACACCTTCCTCCCAAGATGGTTTTCCTATCATAGTTACATGATTATATGCCTACTTCTTCACAACGAATGGAATAACAACCTCTTGACACTCTAATTTCATCTCCTTTATTTGAGCAAGACAGTTTTTGTTGATTCTTCAATTCTTGCTTGTTCAAAATCTCTGGTGACTCCATATTCTCATAACTACCTTTCTTAATCAACAAGTCACAAATTCTTCCTTCAATGAAGAAATTTATTGAAAATTTTACCTTTATGTTGTTTGTCTTCCTCCATTTCTTGCTTTGTAACTTGCAAGGCACTTGTTCCTAATGATAAATCCTTTTCTTCCTCAATAGTAACATCTGCTTCTTCCATAGACTAATCATAAATAGGTTCAGCCACATGTATCATGCTATCACTCATTTCTTTCCCTTCTTCACCAATCTGTTCTTCAAAATTATCAAAAATAGGTTGCCCCAAGTCATGATCTTCTAACTCTTCAACTAGCAAATCTTGATCTTCGAACACTTCTACTAGGGAGTCTTGATCTTCTATCTCTTCAACCACCAAGGTTTTACCCTTTGACAAAACAAGCTGGTTCTTGGCTAGTTCCTTGGAAGCCTTACTTGATTTAGCAAAATTTGATCCATTTTCAACGTTCTTGGTGAAGTTGAATGTTGCATCACCACTTTGAGCACTGATTCTAGAATTGAAAGGAGCTAATTGTGCCCCCTTGACTTGCTGATTCTTAATCGGCACTGCCCTATTGAAAGCTTCTAAAACAGTCCAACCATTGTGGAGGAAATGGACATCTTGGTTTTGCACTTTATTGTAAAGGGTGTGGTTGTAGTTGTAAGCCAAGACTTGCTCTCTAAGCTTCTATTTCATCTGCTCTTAAGTATGAATCTTGGTTTTTCCTTTCCTCAGTTTTTCAATCTTCATCTTCTCCCACCAAGATCTTGCCTTGCCTCTCAAATTGGATTCTTCCAATTTAACTTTCTTGGATTCTAGAATTTCGTAACAAGCAACGATCTCCTCAACTTGATCAAGACAATCCACAAACTCCACATGATCCAAGCTTCCATGAAATTCAAGAATTTAATCTTAAATCTTGATTCCCAATTCTGGTTTGGCATCTTTGGTTGAACTATCACAGAATTGCAGTTATGTCACTCTTGTTTTTGCTTAGGAATATGAACAAAGAATTGCTCATAATCCCCCCCCCCCCCCCCATTTGAAGTTGCACCTCCAGCAACATCATGTTGATTGTGTTGTTGCTGCTTCCTATCTCTTCTTAATTGTTCAGTCAAGGCTTGTAATTGCCTTCTCAACAATTCCACTTCAGCTTCTAAGCCATTTTGAACCCTTCTATACCTTGGTCCATTGGTTGCAATATCATCTTCCTCTACTATAAGAACAACTTACTTCTTGCCCTTATCCTTCATTGTCTTCTCAAACACTATGGCTACTTGCTACTACAAACTAATTGCTAGTACATATGAAGGCTTTTGGTTTTGGTAAGAGAGGTATTTTAGGCTAGGAAAAGTAATCAAGATTGAATCTTGATAGGTTCTTGGATAGAAAATGAAGAAACAAATTCAAAACGAACTTGAATCCTAAGGATCTCAAGCTTTGATACCAAACTAATGTAGGGAATATGATGGGCTGTTTGTGTATGGTTCAGAAACAATCAAAGGGCTAAGTTGCTTAGAACACATTGATAGGTGGATAAGTAATTATGTAAGAACACAGTTCCAAATAGCACACAAAGGCTAACAATTCATTCACATACAAAAAACTAATTTACAAAAAGCTTACATTCTACTACTTATACTAGTTGTTTGGTATATTGGCAGTCTCTAGATGGTTGACAAGTGTCTAAATCCTATTGGCTGATGCTTAAGAAATCATTTAACTAATTAATTAATTAGTTATAAAAGGATTAGGATATAGCCACTTGAAATTGCCTTCCATCATTCTCTGTCCATCACATTCAATCTCTCAACAACAATTCTTACATAATCTATTTTTTTTCTTCTACATTGTGAAATTTTATAACAATTTAATATACGCATGGATTCTTAGAGAAAAGATAACAAGATTGAATTAAGTGTTTTTTTTTTTCTTATAAAAGAAACATGCACCATATTTCTATCCATGTAAGCATTGTTTTTCCTTATTTAAATCCAAGGAAAAAAAGAAAATTTATTTTACTCTACAAATTTAAACAAAACTTAGAAGATACATGTATTTATTTCATATATCCATTCAACTTATTTATTATACCTCATTTATTAAAACAGTAAGAAATACCATCTAGTTACTACATGATAACGCCTTAAAATGTAAACTTGTTATATATTTATGTGGGCATTATCTCCTTATTACTATGCTTAATTTGTATAATTAAGTCATGATTTGAATTAGTCTCTATTATTTATCTTTACATAATTTCTTGAATAAAATGTCATTCATTGCATGTAATTTTCTACTTTCAAGAAATCATGTAAAAAAGATGAGTTTACAAGAGTCTGTGAGAGAATAGAGGTCAAACTAGAATTAAAGAGGAGCTAAAGGACCATACTTAAATGTCTAAGGAGGTGCAGCTAGAGTGCTTGGGTCGTCTACCATGTTTGAAAGCTTTAAATAAGGAAAGAAATCAAAGAGGCAAAATTTGAAAAGGAAAAATCAGATTTGAGCACTGATCAATATTTTCGGCGTATCTCTCTCCTCAAAAATCCAATTGGCACAAGGCTGGATGAGTTGGAACTGTGACTTAAATATCTACAACTTTCCAGTTTTGAGTTTTTCGAAATTCTCAATTTTTGAAGGCCAAAATTAACTCACAATTTACTGCTGTAAACTTGGACGAAAATTCAAATAGTAAAAGTTTTATTTTCTTTGGACACTTTCACGTGAGGGTTTTGAATGGAGATTGTGTAGAATGAATTTGGCAGAGAAAACTATGTATTTTCCTTTCTCTAATGACAGCCTAAACTCTTTGCGAGGGCTAGGGGTTATGTTTCTTCTATATGGTTTGAATATTCAATGTGATTCTTTCTATGATTTTATTAACAACATATTTGATTGTTCAATTGAATTTCTTTTGATGTATTAGTTCTTCCATACTTTCAATAAGTTCAATCATGTTTTTCTTATTGTTTAGATAAATTTCTAATAGTTTCAAATAGAAATCAGGTTTTATAGTGAATGAATTTTTCTAAAAACTTTTCTAACCGCATTATTAATCTAGGTTATTATGCGTTCTTGAATTGTCTCAGTTCAACAGAATCATAAGTATTTAATTGTATAAGAACCATCAATTATGAAATATATAATTTCTTAGATCACAAAGAATTTCATATCGATATAGGGAAACACCCCGATACCCTAGTATTTACATTATTGACTTAATCAGTTATCACTGTTATTCTTGTTTACAATTACCAGGAAAAAATTATTTTTCATCTTTACCAAAAGTTTTTTTTTTTTTTAATTACATTGTCTTTGAAATTACCCCGCTTCTTGTGGTTCGACCTCAGTTCTCCGAGAATTTTATTACTACAATCTCCTGCACTTGGGGGTGAGCAAGCGCTATATGATTAGGGAAGGGTTGAATCTTGAATATTTTAGAAATACTAAAATATGGTGTCAACCAATTGAGTTGCAAGACTATTAATAGTTAAAAATCATAATCTAATTATGTTAGAAATATATGGTTAAATGATTAAATTTACCATATTTCAATAACTTAAACTTTTGGAACAATCGGTAATTTAACATGATATCAAAACATGAGATCCTATCAACAAATTAACATACATACATACATATATATATATATATATATATATATATATATATATATATATTAAACTCTTTTAAACCAAAGTTTAAAGAAAATTTAATTAGAATCAAAATTGGATTTTGCTTTTGTTAACTTTTCATACAAATTAAATTGTTTAGATTTTTACTGTTATGTTTTCTCTAAACTAATGAGCATATTTTTTATACTGTTTCCATTCAGATATTTTGTATGCAAAGATATTGAAATTAACAAACTGTAATTGAGCTGAACGATCTCATGCACCTATCCCCATTCAATTTAGGAGATATTATTTGACTAATTTATTATTTTATTTTGTGTTATATTTAGTAGAATTTCATAGACAATAATTGTAAATAAATATTGTATATGTAGTATTCAATAGTAATTTTCAAAATTATATACGTAATAACAATGTAATGAAAAACTTGGCGTAACCAATATCATGAAAATTGAAAGGAAAAATTATTTTAGTACCTCCAAATGTTCTAGTCGAACTATGTCCTATATTTTTATAATTCAAAGGAACATTAATAACACCACTACAATTCATCATTCTCATGCCTAAACACGAATTACATATTAGTTTTACCTAAAAACTCATCAGCTATTTTACTTTTGGATTAGTTGATAAATGAGAACTACCATTTCCCACCATGCGTGCCAACAAAGGAAAGTTGGTCAATATTCATTATTCACACTTCACAGTATGAGTTTGAAAACGGGTCAAAACAAGCCGACCTTTACGTTTCAAGACGGAGCACTGAGTCTGAGCGTGCGAGTGCGATAGCTAACTTTACAAGTCAGCATGGAACCGTCAAAACTTGGCCGTGAAAAAGCAACAGTTTTCATTCTTTGAGCAAGTTTTTGTTTTGTTTTTGAGCATTTCAAGTTTGACCCAAAGATTTGATAGAGAGAGAGAGAGAGAGAGAGAGAGAGAGAGAGAGAGACATATTATTAGAGCCACCGACCCTGAGTCATATCTTTTGGTCAACCCAAATGTGTGTACTGGATTTAGTGACTTACGTGTGGTACAATAATACAATTTAGTGGACTTCCAAATCAAAAATAATCTTGCTTTCTTTCTATCAAAAAAGAAATAATAATCTTGCTTTCTGTTTTAGGAAAAAACCAAAAACCAAAATTTCTTTTGTTTTCTCTTCCACTAGAAAGTAACATTTGAGAGGCTGGAAATCAAATAGTGGACTCCAATTTATGGAGTAATTGATTAACTCCAAGAATAATTGACGTATCTTTCTAATTTGACATAGTATAGTTATGCATGTGAGTACGTGAGTCAGTGACACATTTTGTCTGTGAGTACAAACTTTTCCCCTTTTTGGTACAGTTTTGACCACTAAAATCTAAAATCTAGATGATTTAGAGGCAAAATTTTGGAATTGAAATCTTTTGAGACTGATATGAAAAACATAAGAGGTGGGAGGGGGGTAGAAATTTGTGACCTCAAGAGAGAAGATAAGAGTTTTAGAAAAGGGGGGGGGGGGGGGGGGGGGGGGGGTGTGTGGAAGAGTTTATACATGGTTCAACTTTGTGGTCTATAGGTAAGGGACAGACACCTAAAAAGTTATATTTTTTCCATATACTTTTCTTAATAACACATTACAATGAAATCCATATTTATAATAAGGATTACAAATAAAATTCAATCATAATTTGAATGCGAATTGAAGATTTAGTGCTAGAGAAAATCATTGAGCAATCAATCCCTTTATTTAATAACATACCCCATGATTTTCTCTACAATCAATGTATTGATTTAGTTTTACACATCATTTGTTTAGTTGTAAAATATTTTCTAAAATCATTTTCAGTATTTGTGGGTATTTGTTTCATTGTAAAATCATGGTCAAACTTGAAAATAATTTTCGTTGATCGAAAAATACACAAAAATGTGGTAAAATGTTTTACAAATTTTTTTCTCCGTAAAACAATTTTCAAAACCACGCGTAACAACCCCCCCCCCCCCCCCCCCCCCCCCCCCACTCCCAAACACTCTTCTCTCTTTTCTCGCACAGCCCCTCCCTTTCTTTATTAGAGCTTCAATAACTTGATCAGATGACGGAACTTGGAAGACAATGTCGTGGAGGAGGACGATCCTGACTCAGACCCATCTCGATGGTGAAAAATTTCTACATTTTATCTCACATCAAACATAAAATAAAAATAAAAAATAAAAAAAGGTTCCTAGAGTGCTTTCAAGAGTGTAATCAAGCATAGAAAAAAAATATTTTGGTTGGGGTCAAATTATGATATCGATGTAAATAGTCAAGCACAAATTTAAAGAGTACACACTAAGGTAGTCGATTCCGTACCGTACCGGCCGGTATATACCGTACCGGCAAGCAATCCAGTACATATAACCCCCCTGTTTCGTACCGGAAAAAATACCGGCCATGTACCGGCCGTACCGACCAATTTCGGGCAATACCGGCCGATACAAAAAAAAAAAATTTTTTTTTTTTTTTTTAAGTTTTGTAATTTTTGAATTTTTGTTAGGGTAGAATAGTAACTTATTTGTATTATTTGTTTTCTTAGTATGCAATGGTAACTTTTAAGCTTTCCATTTTTTATATTGTGTTTTTTTTTTTTAATTGATGCTAAAGTCTAAAACCATGAATAATTAGTTTTGAATTGAGAAAATGTTTTATGGTAAACTTTTATATTTATTATAATATATATATATACACACACAATCACACATACATACATACATATATATATATATATATATATATATATATTGTGGGGCCAGTCGCCCAAAAAGATACCAGAGAATCCATAGGATGTGGGCTTGTGGCCCAACGGCCCAATCCGAGGACATTTACATGTCCGAGGATGGTTAAAAAGAGTTACTTTGAGAATAGTATAAGATAAAGAGGTGTAAATTGTGTATAGCGGCTCAAATCGTATCCGAGGATGAGATCCACCTCTGATACCAAGGTCCAAGGTGGATGTAACTACTTGAGTATTCAAGGTACCTCATCAAGTTACGTATGAACTAAAAGGTGAATTTAGAACAAAGGAGGAACCAGAAAAGATGGCAAATATCTTCTAAAACTGCCACCTCCACATTAAATACTTCCCAGCTAACTCTCTAGCCGCATTAATGTGGAGGTGATACCTGAACAGTGACCAAGCAGCCTTATGGCCACCAAGCAAAGATTCTAGGGAGTGCTGGATGGGACAAAAAGAAGCTCCCAAATCAAAACCTACACGTGTACGACGAGAATGAAAGACAAAGGTAGTATATAACCGGAAAGAATATGACATTGAGAGGAGGAGAAAAAGGGAGAGAAAAAAGACTACAGTGTACACTAAGATATCCCCTGAAAACCTAGCCGAGAAGAAGAGAGATCGTGGAAAACTAGTTTAAAGCTTCCTTTATTGCAGAACGATCATGTCTCTTTTCTACCCATTGGACTTAACTCTTACGCCCACTCTCTAAAATTTTATTATTTGGGTCCAATTCAATTTGAGTCCTTATATATATATATATATATATATATATTTATAAATATAAAAAATAGCGGTAAATCCGAAACGATACACCGGTATTGACCAGTATCTGAAATATATCGTACTGCTAGGCAAACCGGTACAGCCTCCGGTATGGTATTGACTCCCTTAGTACACACACAAGCATAGAGAGATTAAGGGGGTGTTTGGTGTGTTTCCAAACAACAATTTTCAGTTTTTAAACAACATTTCACGTATTTTCACACACTTTTTTACCCACACGTATTTTCACAAAAGTTTTTAAATAACAATTTTCAATTTTTAAACGCATCTACCAAACTTGTTTCCAAACAATTTTCAGTTTTTCCACAAATTTAAGTATTGTGGGAAAAAAAAAAAGGCGTTAAATTTTTAATAGTAACAAAAGTCATCACTCATTTCTTGTATGCAAAACTCCCAAATTTGATATATATGTTCATTCAAAAATCTTTGAAGAAGACTTATCATATCATACTAAACTCTAATAAATACACAAAAAATTTTATTTTGCTTACATGTAAAAGAACCTAATATCTCCTTCAAAGTAATGTATACAACAATACTTTTTTTTATAGATTACATATATGCTTTTGTTACAATGGTAACAATGGGTGTTATAATTTTACTTAATTTGGGATATAAGTGATACTCCGGTTATAATAATATTTTTTTATAGTCACTCGTATCTTTGGTTTGAATTCTATTTCTTGCTATTTATTTATCTTAAAAAAAAAATACTTATTTTAACTTTAAGACTTCATTTAAGCAAAAAGCTTTGTGGAAACTGGGGCTTTTTAAAATAAAATAAAAAATTTAAATTCCATATTTTACCATGGCCTAGGTGGGCCTTGAACTTTTATTAAGTAGTTAGGAGGGAAATTCGCCTCTCTGGCCAGCCAATGTGAGAGAGAGAGAGAGACAGAGAGTAGGGAAGGGAAATATATATCAAATATTGCCCACGAATCTGGTTCAAGAAAGAGATTTGAAATGAGTGCATTATTGGCTTATTGCGTACTTTCATATATAGTGGAATACAAAGATAATTTCAGAACTAATTTTGTCTTGTGGCACAAATTTTGTTTTATGGAATTGACATCAACATATATAGTTAGGCATAGTTAGGTTTGATTCTGAAAATTAATCAACACAAATTCTGGTCAATCAGAGTCCTCTATTTGATAGGACATTTCTGCCCATCAATATCAATCAATCAATCAATATCAATATCAATATCAATTAATATATATATATATATATATAAAAGCAGAGACCTTATGCGAGAGAGCATGAGTTCCTGCCATGTGGCGCACTCTATAAAGAAAATTGAAATACCCTTAAACCACATTAGAGATAAGAATAAATTTAAAAGTAGAAACTCTTTATTTCCTTTGGTTCAATGTTTCAAGACTATTTTTGTTACATTATTATTCAATGTTTTAAGACTACTATTTGTTTTATTTGGTTAAATGTTTCAAGACTTTTCATCTCTCACCCACACAAAAAAACTCTTTGCATTTCCATTCATCCTTTTCACTTCTCCGTCTTTATATACACATGTCCATAGCCTTTCATACCATCTCATCTCAAATACGCTTAGACAAAAAACAATGTCATTTACTTTCAACCCTTCAATGACACCTACATAACTCCAACGTTGTAGTATAATTTGATCGTAACCTGTATGAGTAGGCTATGACTAGGGAAGGGAGCTTGCATTTTTTATTCAGTGATGGTAACATATGGTTTTGATGTTGAATTCAGACATTGTAGATTTTGTGAAAATTATGATTCGCTTGGAGTCTTTGGGTGTTTGAGATTTTGGTTTAGGAAAGTTACAAATGTATTTTTTTAGAATTAAAGAAAAAAAACATTCTAATTGATTATTTATGAAGTTAGCTTTTTTTTTTTTTAATTTTGTGTTAGAATTCATAATTTGTAGGTTTCTTTGTAAGTTTAGTTTATTTTACTGCTATTTTGTATGGTATGAGCCATAGTGATAAAAAAAAAAATCAATTGTGATTTAAAAGTGTTTTTCGCTTTTTTTTAAGGATACAAAAGCCCAACTAAAGTCGATTGAATTTTGATAAATGAATGTGTTTTTAGCAAATTTCTCTTTGTTTAATCACGTTCTTTTTATGTTGATACTTACAAATGATTTTCTTAATTTCATTGAGATAATTAACTCGGTATTTGTGATCAAGGTTTCTATATTTGGTTGTGAGAATAGAGTGGTTGAGAAAGTGTTTGATAGGTTGCTAAAATTTATGTAATTTTAGGATATAAAAGTATTATATACTTTAAATATTTCTTATTTGTAGATTTCAAAATCATTTAATCAGTTTGAAAAATAAAATACATTTTTAATAGTAAATATTATAATATATCATAATCTTACAATGTTATACATTATTTTTTTTAAAGAAAACATGAATTAAGAAAATCAAGTTTCAAAATTAACAATATTGTGGGTAAATATAAATATTATACAAAAAAATAAGTATTAAGTATTATATGTAGATTTTAATATACATAAAAATGATTTCAAATAAAATTGTAAAGTAGTCCGCGCATCGCGGGGGATATCATCTAATTACCATGAATTAAACGTTACAAACCACCGGCATGTTATTACACGTGTCAAGCTTAGAATTGCTGCAAAATCATCCAATAGCATGACACCACGTTACAATTAATTAGGGCATGCAACAAAATCCCACCCCCCAACTTTATGGTAAGCAATTAAGCAATTTTGCCCTCTTTTTGCTTTGATTTGAGCTAATTAGTGAAAGAATGAACCAGAAAAATCGCAAGGTGGGCAGCTGAAAACGTGTCCTCTTTCTTGTACGTGGGAGTTGGGACCCTCAAAGCACTCGAATTCTAAAAAGCACTCATATTTTAGAGAACAATACCACACTATATCCTCCAACTTTATATAAAGCCATAGACATATTAGTCACCCCCATCTCCAGTCTAAGCTTAAGAACCTCCTCCTCTATCACCACCACCACCATCATTTTTCTCAGTCTAGCACAACTATTCCTCCAAATTTGGCACAAAAACCTCCTATTACACCAGCAAAAGGCATCAACAATTTAGTGTCATACATACATACATAGTATCCAAAACTTGTACCAAACAATATTCTTGTACACTCACTAGTGCAATAATCATGGGTAACGCTGACTACGTGTACCCTTCAAACGTGGAGTGCTCTCACCGTGTAGCGATTCCACCACCACAACCCTTTGTCAAGTCATTGAAGTACTCTCTCAAAGAGACTTTCTTTCCTGATGACCCATTGAGACAGTTCAAGAACCAACCACCCTCAAGAAAAGTCATACTAGGACTTCAATACTTCTTGCCATTTCTAGAATGGGCGCCTCGTTATACTTTAGAGTTCTTGAAAGCTGACCTTATTGCTGGGATCACCATTGCTAGCTTGGCAATCCCTCAGGGGATTAGTTATGCTAAGCTAGCCAACTTGCCTCCAATTCTTGGCCTATGTGAGCGCTAGAAATTTGAGCTTAAAACATAAAAGAATAATTTTAGTATATACATTATGAATAACTTTTTAATGGGGTTTGTGATTTTTTGTTTAAAATTTGCAGATTCAAGCTTTGTTCCACCTTTGGTTTATGCCTTGATGGGTAGCTCTAGGGATTTGGCTGTAGGTACTGTTGCTGTTGCATCCCTTCTCACCGGAGCAATGTTGGGGGAAGAAGTTAATGCTCTTGAAAATCCTAAGCTCTATCTTCACCTTGCTTTCACGGCCACATTCTTTGCTGGAGTTTTCCAAGCTTGTTTGGGATTTTTAAGGTTTGTATTATTGCACAATTCATCATAGAAAAGGAAGTTGAGCTAGCATAGGGATCACAGTAGCACAAAAAGATTGTTAACTTTGTTAGTCAGTTGCTCCTTTTTCTCATCTCTTCAGGTTGGGTAAGTTAATTAATGGGAAACTTATTTGACCAAAAACAAGAATATATAAAAGGCATGCATGTTTTTTTAATAAATATTAGGCACTTAAACTGGCAAGAAAAGCTTTTAAGTAAGAATATTATGCCTATCCAAAAAAAAAAGTAAGAATATTATGCTTGTTCTCTCGTTGTGCTGAAATTATATATTGTCTTTTATTATTTGGTGTTGCTAAATAATTATTTCAATGAGCTTCCCTCTTCTCTCCTAATGCAAAATTGGATTTTTTTTTTTTTTTTTTTTTTAATACAACCACAACTCACATACTCTAGGGCAAGTCTTTTTGTCCAATGTTCTAATGCACTAGTCGGTATACAAGACGACACTTACTCATTTTGGACATATGTTGAATACATATTTGAGACTCTACACTGTGATTAATTCATTATTGCCTTCACTTTACATATATTGTCGGATAATGATAAACTTTGAATTATTTAACCCTAGTTAGTTTTCTCTTTTCACAAATTTTAGACACAGTTCTTTATGTGATGCACGCCTTAGCCCTAGGAACTATACTTGAGTTTTACTTCTATTTTATTACTTTTCAGTGGCAAATTAATGGCTTCATGTATTCTAAAAGTTATGCATACTTGACCACAGGCTAGGGTTTATAGTGGATTTTCTATCACATGCAACCATAGTAGGGTTCATGGCAGGAGCAGCCACTGTGGTGTGCCTACAACAGCTAAAAGGGATACTTGGCCTTGATCATTTCACCCATGGGACCGATCTTGTGTCAGTAATGCGTTCTGTCTTTAGCCAAACACATCAGGTAGCTAGTGCTCTTCTTGACTGACTTAAACCATTTTTATAAAAAAATAATAATAATAAAACATTGCGATCTTGGTTTGAATCTCTATCCCCACTTTTTTATTAGGGAAAAAAAAAACCATTTCATAAACACGAATAAAGCATAAATTGTTTTTCGCCAAACACATGTGAGCTCTTCTTTCCTCACATTAACCATTTCATAAACAACAATAACTTAAAAGCACGAAACTAAATCATCTACTAATAATTAAGTCTCCGACCAAATTTCTTTTCCACTAGCTAAGAATATCCCATTAGATGTCTACCTTTGGTTTTTAATTTATCAATTTATCACAGCGGAATCTCACAATAGCCACACACACAAAAATTAAAAATAAAAATAAAAATAAAAATAAAAAGAAGAAGAAGAAAGATTACAGGTCTATTATTGTCACCCTCGTGTAATTTACTTTTATTATTTATTTAAGAAATATACAGTAAAATGGGTTTTATATTTGATATTGAGATGCTTGTGATCAATATATATTATAAAGCTTCTATTTCCAATTCAAGAAAGAATGAGAATATTTTGGATTCTTTTATAGTATTATTTTATACATCATTCTCTCCTTTGGTATATTGTTTTGTTTTGTAATCTAATCTACCTGTGAATATTACAGTGGAGATGGGAAAGCGGTGTCCTGGGATGCTGTTTCCTTTTCTTTCTCATCAGCACTAGATACTTCGTAAGTAAATCTAACCCATATTTTTGGTGATCTAGACCTTTTCTTTTTTCTTTTTTTAATTTTATTTTCAGATGCTTATTCTTTATAGTACTAGTTATTTCATAAAAGACATGGCACTAACTCAATAAATCATACAATTAAGGCAAACTGGTATATTCAGCAAAAGGCCATCACTAACATTTTTTTTTTATAATAAAAATTGTTTCACTTATAGGATTTATAGGCCAGGCAGCTGTCATGAATTCTCTAAATAAGCAAAGCACCTACTTTATTTATTTATTTTTAATTTCATTAGGTAGGTTGGAATCAACTTTTCTCTTTTTATAATATTTTTTGTTGTTACCTTTCACGAGTCAAATTTCAACCCTAATTAGCTTAATCCAACTCCAAATTAATTAAGTAGAGCAAACAGTCAAAGATAACTGACATAAGTGATAAGCACTTGACTCCTATCCCTGTATATATGCACTCAGTTGCAACTCCTCGCCAATTAAATAATACACACTAGTAATGAGTAATGACAACAACAAAGACAAATAAAACAAGCATTAATTGACTAGCCCCAGATTAAGAAACAGCTCAACTCTTAATTTCAAAGGCAAGAAAATAATTAAGGTTCCTTAATTAAGGCAATTTCTTTAATAAAAGTATAAATAAACCAACCAACTAGATATGGTTTATACTAGTACTTTCTAGGAGTTGGTTCCAATTAGATGAATTAATAACTTTTCTTATAGTTGATTTGATATTAAAATAAAAATTAAAAATTAGAATTGATCTGATTCTGATTTTATTAAAAATAAATATAAAAAAACAGATGATATTAAAAATAAAATTCTATCATAAACACATGCTTCTAGCTAGGTCACATGCAATCAGTGAACATAAGACATACTTATGCTTTTCTTTATGTTTTTTTTTGTTTTTTTTTTTTTTCTATTTATTTATTTAATGAATTTGTTTGAAAGGGATTTTTTAGCGTTTACAATATATAAAAAATTGAATGTTATAATGAAAAACATTGCATGCAGAGCCAGAGAAGGCCAAAATTCTTTTGGATATCAGCAATGGCACCATTAACGTCAGTCATATTGGGAAGCCTTCTCGTTTATCTCACCCATGCTGAGAAACATGGTGTTCAAGTGGTGAGCATATATCTTCATATCTCTCTCTCTCTCTCTCTCTGTAGAGACAAGACACACAGACATATACATGCACTATGGAACTGGGACCCTCTGATGGTGATGCAAAAACAGTCCAATTAGCCACAGGTTGTGGACCATCACCACCCCTACAAGTATGAGTTGATCAGGCATTTGCTCCATCTCACATGTGTTTAGGCCTTTTGGCCTCTTCTCAAACTTTGGGGCAATTAAAATTTAAAATACTATCGTTCTAGCACCTACCGTACGTGTATAGAACTAGTCTATAGATTACAAACTTGTGAGCCCCACCAATAATACTACTCCTTGTTTTTCAGTCGGTCCCATTATATTCTATTCTTTAAAAAAATGCAAACTCACAAAATTTCATAATTTGTTAAAGTGTTAATTTATAGTTGGTGTAATACCAGTTTCACGTAACATTTGATTATAACATTTCAAATGTAATTGGGAATAAAAAATTATAATTTTTTATGCATTAAAATTAAAGTAATCATAATAATTCTTGCTATATTGGTGGGGCTTTGCCAAATCACCAGGTAAATTTAATGGATAATTCTGATTGATCATTGTTAAGCACACAATTTTTTGCACAAATTTTAAAGGTTAGAAGATTTGATCCTAATAATATCACTTTCATGGATTTAACCATTAACAGTATTACTTTTAATCTTTTAGTATGCATTAAACCATATATAACAGACAGTGTCACTAATATTTATGGAAAATTTTTGTGGAAATCTTTGTATCACTGTATTTGTTAATTCATCCTTTATTTTTATTTATGGAATAATAACAATTTTGATTGGCGTCTTACTCGTATGATAAAGAGTGCTGATATGCTGCATATATGGTACTGTGAACTTTTTTCAGATAGGAGAGTTGAAGAAGGGGCTGAATTCACTGTCGTTTGGAGACCTAGTATTTGTGCCTCCATATCTAGCGGTAGCAATCAAAACTGGCATCATCACTGGCGTCATAGCTCTCGCTGTAAGAAATCTTCTCATTCCTTCACTATTGTATGCGTACATGCACACCACTTTAGCACTGTTCCCTCATTACTCATTAGCACCTTATACTCTGCTAAAAAAATTAAAAAAAAAACCCATGATCAATGGGCTTAAGCCCAAAAAAGCAAAGGACAGCCCACTCGAAGATCAATGTAGCTAATACACAATCTTAGCAACTTTTTTTCCCAATTTGGTAAAATCCCGCGAGTTTTGATTAGAATAATATCATCTTTCACAAGAATTTATTATAGACACCACTTTTATTATGCGTTAATCACATCAAATCATGGCAACAATTTATAAAATTATTTGTGTCATACTGTCATTAGATTTTTTTTTTTTAGCTAATTAACTTAGATGTCCATAACTCTTTTAATACTTTACTATTCTTTTGAGGGTTTAGTTTCCTGTTCCAAATACATCTGGTTGTTAACATAGCAAATAGTGGCCTAGTTTGGCTTAATTTTGTTACGGTTGATGGCGATGATATAGGAATTTTTTATGGTTATGTGCACAGGAAGGAATAGCTGTAGGGAGAAGCTTTGCCATGTTCAAGAATTACCATATAGATGGGAACAAGGAGATGATTGCTTTTGGAATGATGAACATTGTTGGTTCTTGCACCTCTTGCTACCTCACCACAGGTATCTGATTTACTCGACTTTGCCACTAAAAGTCATTCATTACTTACTGATTGTCTTATAATATAGTGCCTAGTATAGTATGTTATTAGCCTAATTGTTCTGCACAAATCTATTAATACAATAACAACCACCACCAAACCTTAGTCCTAAAATTTTGGGATGGACTATAGATCCTCAATAAACTAATCAAGATCAATCACATGTATTCTTGTTTGTCATTTTATTATGCACAATTCTATTAATCCCCACAATGAATTATCAAAGTGATTCTCTCTTTCTGCTAACGAATTTTGCGTTGACATAATTTTTTTAGGGCCATTTTCAAGATCAGCAGTAAATTACAATGCAGGATGCAAGACTGCAGTGTCAAACATTGTTATGGCAATGACTGTCATGTTGTCATTGTTGTTCCTAACACCCTTGTTCCATTACACTCCTCTTGTGGTGCTGTCAGCCATAATTATCTCAGCTATGCTTGGACTTATAGATTATGCAGCAGCCATCCATCTCTGGAAGGTTGACAAATTCGACTTTGTAGTGTGCATGAGTGCATACATTGGTGTAGTTTTTGGCAGCGTCCAAATGGGCCTAGTCATAGCGGTATGAATCACTGGCCCTCCCAACTTATATACCTATATCTCCAAAAATAGACTTTGTTTACTCATTCACTTACAATAATTAAACTTTCTTTATGTGCAAATGCAGATTGCTCTATCTTTGCTCAGAGTACTTTTGTTCATTGCTAGACCAAGGACTGTGGTTCTTAAAAACATCCCAAATTCCATGATTTACAGAAATGTTGAACAGTACCCAAATACAAACAATGTACCTGGAATTCTCATACTCAAAATTGATGCTCCCATCTACTTTGCCAATTCAAGCTACTTAAGAGACAGGTAAACTACAAAAATTTGGTTACTTATATTAAGGAGAAGGATAACACCATTGTTGATTTTACTACGAAAAGCTTATAAACTGACATGACAATATACGTGATTTATACCACATTGATACCAGATTTGTATTGGGAAACCCAAACTTAACTGATATAATAAATAGAAATAGGTTTGATGAATATATTTTGTATTTTCTGGTTTTATGGGGTAAGAAAAAACGCTCAATAATTTAAAGGATAGATAAGCTCACCACCTAAGTAAACCCAAAGGAATACAGATAGCACCACTCAAAATAATTTAGCTAAGGATACAGAACTATTTTGGCTCACCACTCTATGGGATATAAATTAACACCACCCAAGAAATATAGAAACTGACACTCGCTACCCAAAGGAATCCACCTAAGGGATAAGAGATGATTTGGAAGAAATCCATCTTCTGAAAAATACAAGGTTTTTTTAATTCTAAAAATATAATCTGAATTTTATTTTGATTCAGCCAAAGTCTTAAATAAAGCTTGGAACAGAATCAGATATGACTCTTAGGAATTTAGAAACATAATAAAATACTTGTCTCCTTAGGAGAAATAAAACATAAAGTGATAGGCCACAAATTGAATGACCCATTGTGATTTAAACTAATTAATTAATTAAGCCAAGTTATTAATTAATCAATTTATCATGCAAACGCGTGGCAGCACAAACAAATCACCGAATAACTAAATATGCAGTGGAAAATAAAAGACACGGTGATTTGTTCACGAATGGGGAAAACCCTAATGGCAAAAACCCCACCGGGTGATTTTTAGGTCACCACTCCCGAAACTCCACTATTATCAAATCAAGCGGTTACAAATAAGGAATCCCAAGTACCTTACCAACCTACAGTTGAACCCTTACCCCAATACCCAATTGGACTTGATCTGTAGTGACAGTTCCCCCTTTTGATGCACGACTCCCAAGTACGTGACTAACCAGATGCGCGGATCCTAGTACGCGACTTCAAACACCAACTTTAGGAAGAGAGGTTGGCTGCAAAGTTCTTCAGATCATCCTATGCAATGAAGATCAGGAAGATGCTTGGTCACAAAACTCTATGGTGCAAATACACAGCAACTTCTTAAAGAAGATGAACTAGGTCAAGAACTTTGTCTTAGATCACAATTTGCTTGAACAAGGATTGCTCAATGCCTATGCAACTTGTGTCTATGTTGACGACTCTTAAAACACTCCTTAAATATGTTTAGGGTTAGAAGAAAAGAAGGCCCAAAAACACATTCACGGATCCCAAGAAAATCAGAACAGAAATCTGACTTTTTAATTCTCGACAGATAGCAAGTGTCGAGGTAGGTGTCGAGCAGGTGTCGAGCTTTAAAATCTGTGCACTTCAGCTCGCTTTTTCTTGGACAAACTTGATGACTTCAATACTTGATCTTGAAACTTTGTTTCTTGAAGTATTAAAAACACCTAGAACTACCCAATTACAAGTAAAGTGCGTTTTGTCAAAGGATTAGCCAATTTACATAAAGTATGACATATGTTCTTAACATGTGAACACATATGTCCTAACATAAAGTCTAATTCATCCTAGGAGATACTAAATAAAGACTATTTGACTTAATTAATAATAATAAAAACGTTTTAAAAATAATGGGCTGCTATTCTAATCTTCAAGGAAAGTTTTTGGGCCGAACTGACATCAGATTGAGCTTGTTGGATCTTAGGACACTCCGATGTCACACATCAACAACATAATAAATTTAAAAATAAATTTAAAAACGAAAAAAAGAAAGAAAAGAGAACATGAACTTTCAAATTCCTAAAAGAAAACTAACAAAAAGCACTATTTGCTTTTTAGGATTGCAAGGTGGATTGATGAAGAGGAAGACAGAATAAAATCTACAGGGGAAACCAGCTTGCAGTATGTTATACTGGATATGGGTGGTAAGTGATGGGCCTGGAAACGAAAGAAACAAATATTGCATTTATCTTTCAAATAAAACTTCCAAAATTTTAACTCTAACACCAACTAATAATTTGGTTGATAGCTGTTGGTAACATTGATACAAGTGGAATAAGCATGATGGAAGAGGTCAAGAAGATTGCTGATAGAAGAGGGCTTAAGGTACATTCTTCCTCTATGTTTTTTCTTCAACTTTATGTATTTCCATTGCAATTTTCCTATTTACATTGCTTATGTTGGAATTTTAGCACATGTTTCATATATTTCATATTGTATAACTTAGTCTCTGATTGAGATTAAAATTAAGAAACATTATTTTGTCCTTGATGTAGTCTAATCAACAGTACCTCAAGTCAACTATTGTATGTACATATATATTCACAATATCGAACACTTTGACATGCCATGAAATGCTATTCTTTTCAGAACACTATTTTGTTCTTTCAATTCTCTTATTGCTTTATAATTAATGCTTCTTTCTCCATTTATTATAGCTTGTATTGGCCAACCCTGGAAGTGAGGTGATGAAGAAGCTGAACAAGTCCAAGTTTATTGACAACATGGGCCAAGAATGGATCTACTTGACAGTTGGAGAGGCAGTTGGAGCATGCAACTATATGCTTCAAACTTACAAACCGAACACAGTGAAAAATGAAACAGAGACATGGAATACAGTCTGAGCTATACCAATCAATGAAGTAGAACGTTTGGAGAGACTTAACTTCCATCAATTAAGGGCTGCCATAGTGTGTTGCATGTGCATTTATAAGTTAGGGAGCAACACATAAGACTTGTTGAATCAACAAAAAGATAATGAATCTCATTAATTAAGTTCAATGCTTAATTAAGTTGGAGGTATTTTTTCCCTTCCAACATTATGTAAGTTGTAGAATATTAAATATATAGCATACCTCAAATTTTCAGTGGCAAGAATTTCAGGGTTAAGGAGAATCCTACCATTTCTATGGACTCTTTTCTTATGATAAATTCATGATACGTGTTAAGATGGTGAAAATTCTTGAAAAAAGATATTGGATATATTAATGTTAATATGTGTATTACATTTCTAAACATGAACTATGATTAATATAAAACTACAAAAAAAAAAAAAAAAAAAAGAAGAGGAAGAAATTGCACATCAATAAAAAGAGAGACCATGGCTGCCAAAACAGTACCTGGGCTGCAATCTCTATATCACCATCAAGGAAAGAGGTGAGCTCAAAGTTCATCTTTAGCCAGTGGTCAGTAACCCCATTTTCCTAATTAAAACTTAGTTCATCTCATTAATTAAGTTGTGACTTCCGGCGCCTCTGCTACGCTAGAAAGACGTGTGTTGTCTGTTCTACATCAACTTTCTTCAAAGAAAGGGAAATAAGGAAACCAAGAATGGGATCATTGGTCTCCAGTAGTATCGGGCCATTGGCATTGGTCATACTCGCACACTTAGCCAACACTTTATGACAACATTTACCTATTGTTTACCCAACTGGTGCTAGTCCAAGTTTTGATAATGATAAAACATGCCTCTCTTTTTTCACTGCAATTAACCACATTTTAAATTCGTTGTGTAGCATTTTGAACCATAAAAGATGACAAGATTTATGATCCTTTAAATAAATCTCAGGAGACTTTATAACCACAGTGATTGTATTAATCTACAGCCTCTACATTTTGCTTAAACTTTCTCATTCTTGTCTTAAAACTTTATCCTGTATTGTCAATCTTCCAAGAATTTTCTTTCCATTCACTTCCTCTAAATGAAGCCTAGCTGAGACTGTACTAGTGTAGAATCTAAAACTTTATCCATCAAAGATGCAAAAGCATCAAAGCAAGGCATCTACACCTTAAAGTATTGGAGTGGTAATCAAAAGATCTGCCTAGCAAAGTCCGAAAGGCAAGCACAAGTATCCTGTTACTTTCAAAAAAAAATGTCTTGAATGATAATCATTTATCAGGAAGGAATAAACTCCAAGTAATGTCTGTGGTTAAAGAGGTTAAATCATTTGAATCTGCCTACAATCTAGGCCGATATTTTACTATAAAAAGGCAAGAAACCACATTTTAGAAACTTTTTACTAAGGACAGGCATATAGCACATTAGAAAAGAGACAACCAAGAAAGAATAGTTAGAGAAAATGTATCAAATTATAACAATTTCAAGTATCTGTTCTTTCCCACAAGAATTTCCTATATTATGGCACTCAAATCTCACCATAGGTAGGCAAGTCAAATAGATCAAATTAAAGCTTTTTTTATAAGTTAGAAACACATTTTTGTTGGGCCAGAATAATATTTTGAATTTCTATATGACAGTCTCTTTCATAGAAAGGATCTACCACATTGATTAATTACCCACATAAGGTATTTGAGTTTTTCATTCAATATTTTATTTTTTTTCCATAGGATTTTGAATTTAGCTTTAGCGCTAGTAAATAAGAGAGGGATCCATTCGGATACTAATTTGTGAGCACCAAATCCAATGGTGGGATTGATTCTGAATCTGATTGCCCATTAGGCCAAAGAGTTGGAGTTGCATAAGCTTATTTTAGTCCCCACTCCCAGATTGCCCATTAGGCACAGAGCCCATATACATATATATATATATACACACACACACACACATATTGGATTTGTTTATGCAACTTGAAAATTTGATAATTGCTTTCACAATTTTAGAAAGGACAAAGTGCTAGTTAAACATGCACAGTAAGATATTTGAAGGAGATATTTCTATAAAGTGTGAATAGATATATATATATATATATATATATAAAAGAGTACATAAGTTGTACTTCATCATAGAAAAATCTGGTTTAGAATGATTTCATCAAAAGTTCTTAATAGCAATATTATCATAATTCCATAAACAAACACAAACAAAGGTTCAATAAGTTCTGTATGAAGTTTTAGAAGTTTGCATTAAGAAAATCACACGCTTAATCAGAAAAAACTAGAAATTAACAAAAAAAAAACTAACTAACTAAGCCTTCTTACTGTGACACAATGGACAGAAATTACTCTTATGTAGCCAATGACTAATGCAGTTTTGATGAAAGATATGTGAGCATGGCAGCTTAGCTTGCCACCCAACACCAAACTCTTCCAAACACACTGCACATTGCTCAGCACCCAAAAGCACCAATGACCCTTCTTCAATATTCACCACCTTCAATCCTACTACTTATCATAATCATCAAAAGATTCAATGTAATAAACACCACCTTCACCATCATCGATCACCATAATCGAAATGAATAACACCACCATCAGAATCATGATCAAACAACCTCAGATTCATAGTAATACGCACCATCTTCATTATCATCAATTCACCATCATCCTCCAACCTCATATTGACATCAATCATCAGCACCTCCGGCAGAGTAATTTCCTGCTCCACAGCTGAGTTGGACGTGTTATTCATTGAGAGAGACAATGATTTTTGATTGATTTGCGCTTTTGATTTGAACTCCAATTTAATGAAGAATACACACACGGCTATTTATTTATATTATAGAAAACCTACCGCCTCTATATACTCTTAATTTCAAGAAAATAATTTTTACAAGTAATCCGTGTGCAACTTCCTTATGACAGTTAAATAATTTTTCACTACTAAAGCTATTATCATTCTCAAGTTTTACAAGTTTTTCATTACTAAAGCTATTAACAAGGGAGACATTTTACAAATAATAATCACCAACCGATCTACCGAGTTCTTAAAACGAAATATTTTCCAAAATTTTCAGTCATAGAAGCAAATATTGGTCATAACGCATTATTTTCATGGAGAATTATATAGAAGGTAGTAAAGTTCTGCAAGAAGGTACAAGATAGAGAATAAGGAATGGAAGAATAGTACAGATACAGGGCAATAAACTTCAACACTGAGAATATACAAAGCATCTTCACCAAGGTTACATTTGGACTTCAAAATCTAAGATCAAGCGATCTAGAGAACAATTGCTACTATAAATTGGTTAATATGAATTTAATAATGCAAGATTTGAACTTAGATATGCTGCTCCAACAAAAACACTAGTGATATCCCGCGTAACAATTTCAACTCAAAAATTAATAAAGCTCAACCATCCATAAATTTCATCAATAGACAAAGCAAATTTACCATATCATTCAAGTCATTTCAACTAGAAATTAAAATCCACATCCTACATTATAAGTATTTCCGTCCAAATCAACCAATAGTGATTTAACTAAATCATAATACCAATTAGAAAAAAGTTATACAAATCAAAATCAATAAATCTGAACTAATACTCATTCTGCTGGTTATTGTCCCAACCAGGCATGCATGGCCCCATGCAAACCAGTATTCCGAAAATTCTGATTTTGCTCTGCCTCATGAGTGGATGGCATCCTGTTACTTCCATAATTTGTTGCTCAGACTTAGAAACCTGAAAAAAATCCATATGATATATATATATAAAAAAATTAAAAAAATTAAAAAAAAAAAAAAAAAAACATAATCTGTATGAATGCAAAAAACTACAAAGAAAGAAAGTGAAAGTAATTTTACACTTACCTGTGCACGAATCATCACATAATCAGCTATTGCAACTCTATACTCAAAAGATGAGTCACAATTTTCCTTAAGCTCCAAGAGAATCTTTAATATTTTAGAGTGTGAAATCCCAAGAACAGCAACCTATATAAAGCCATGAGTTTTTCATACATACAAGGATATTGCTGGCGAGAGTGTTTAGCGTGCGTTAACAACAAACATATATAAAGCACTACCTGTTCCTCAATGGTCTTCATCAAGTCTTGTCTTCTTTTTTTAGCCGAGTCGGAATTGCTACCATTAGTAACAACCTCAAAGGAATCGACAGCATACAACAACATTGGTGCTTCCGACATAGTAATCTCCTGTTCCATGGCGGGCTGTAATTGTTCCTTTATAAACGTCAACAATGAGTCAGTTGTTGGAAGAAAGTTGATCGGAGGAGCAACCTCGGAGTTGAAATTGGTTCCGGTAAGAACAACAACCTCCTCCTCGGAATCGACAGCTAACAAATTCCACTCGTACTCCTCCAATGTATTCTGCATTATTAATTCTCTCAACTACGAAAGAAAGGAAATATAGGAAAGAAAGAAAGAAAGAAAGCAAGCAAAATATAGTATGTGTCGGAATAGGAGTGCTGCTGAGTGCAATTTATATGGGAGAGTCTAGGACAATCACCGGCCTATTAGTTTTTGTTTATTGAAGAACCACAGCCTTAGATTGGTTTTAGTGCAGTTTTACAACAAATGATTAGTACTAGTCGCAGACCAATGCTATGCGTGGGAATATACCTATCTTGTAACATGGTATAACATATGATTTATTCTCTAAAACTTATTGGAGATATTATTTCTAAAATTATTTTTCATCTCTTCATCTCTACAAATATATCATTCTATTATTTTGAGTTTTTTTTTTTTTTTTTTTTTTTTGAAAAACCTAGATGCATTTGATCGATATTATTCCATTATTGTTTTTGAGATAAAAGATAGAAATACTTTTTTTTTCAAGTGATCTATATTATTCAAACTTTTGTATAGTGTGTTATATATGGTTCTTTTTTTTTCTACAACTAAAATTTTTAAGTTCCAAATTCTCATTCTCTTAAGAAGACTATCATGATTACCAAACCTCATCACCAATTTACAATTGATATTACTCAAATAATTTATATAGAGACATTCAAATACATAATCATTTCACTTTTAAAAATATCTAAAAATTAACTCAAACCAAAACTATAAAAGGGATAGAGAGTACATGTGATAAATAACTCAAAAAACACACCACCAAAGTGTATCATCCAAAAGTAGAGACACCAAAAAAAAAAAAAAAAAAAACATCAATCTAAAATAGAGTTGCAAGAAAGAATTAATAAGAGAGAGAGAAAGAGAGAGAGAGAGAACCTTCACCTTTTTTGGAAGAGAATGTGAGACAAATAACAAAATTATATAAAAGAAGAATAGTAGAAGAATATTCAAAAGAAAATGTATAGTTGTAAACACCAAATTATCCAAGTCATGCTATGTAATAAAATAACATCAAGTCATTCTGTAATTTCATAGGATAACATGTAACAAACAAAAAAAAATTAAATTAAAAAGATAAAAAATTTAAATATAACCAAATCATATCAGCCAAAAATAGAGTTAAACATAAAAATTCATAAATCTAAAGAATTAAACATCCACCAAAAGAAAGAATATATATATATATAGAGAGAGAGAGAGAGAGAGAGAGTATTCACCTTTTGTGTGAGCAAAATATGGATTGAATAAAAGAGAAAATAACAAATTTTTATAGTAAAAAAAATGGAAAAAGAAGAGTCAAAATAAAAAGGAAGATGAAGGGATGGAGAAATTGTAAGGTTAAAGTATAGAGTAGTGGAGAGATAAAAATGTACAAATAAGTAAATTTTGGAGAATGTGGAATTGTAAAGTGACAAATTAATGAGGAGAAAAATAATTAAAAATGAGAGAGCAAAAATTTTGAAAATAGGTTGATGATGTGACGCTGATGTGGCTCAACAAGAACACAGCAACATTAAACACTACACTTCAGCTTTTAGATATATACAGATATAGATTAAGCAATGTTCCTCATAATTACACAAATAATGTAATTGCATAATACCTAACACATAGTCTTATCCTAGTCAAAATTAGAAGTGTTGTTCATTAATTACATATACATATATATATATATACACACACACACACTTTTAATTTAAAGAAGATAATTTTTGCAACTAATTTGTGTGCAACTTCCTTACCCAAAATCTAATTGATTTAATTTAATTTTTAGGACAGATAATAATTTTTAAGACACAATACAATTTGAAAGCTTATTCTCGAGTTTTACAAGTTTTTCACAATTAAACCCTATTATTATTGTCAAGTTTTACAATTTTTTCACTACTTTTAATTTTCATTGAGCTTACAAGGTAAGTTAGAGTTCTAATTTGTTTGTTCTATTTTCTTTATGTTTTTTTTTTCCTTAACTTGAGTTATTAATTTTATTGTACATATATGTAATTTGATTCTTTCTTTTCTTTTTATATGGTTCATTGTTGTTATTGTATGTTTGCTAAAATAAGATTTATGTTGTAATTTCAGTTACCATCGTTATGGAGAGTGTGGCTGCAAGATTAGCAAAAATTGAAGAAAGAAAAAGGAAGAATCGAGAAACTGTAAAGAAAGCACAAAATAAAAAAGACCAGTGTATGAAAGAGTTGGTGAATAAAAAATCTTCTTTGAAGAGCAATATCAAGAGATATAATGAAGAGAGCACTGTGGATGAAGAAAATCAAAAGACATACGACTTGTATACAACATATTTAAGAGTTGGAACGACCATATTGAAGCAATATGAGAACTGTAGGGATATTGAGCCTGGGAGTCCATCATAGGTTTGTATGATTGGGCCTATGGCCCGATCCGAGGACACGGGATTGTACGAGGAGGGGGAATCTTTATTAGAAAGGACTGTATGGTGTATAGAGGTTAACTTTAACCACAATGGCTCAAAGAGGTGTGCCGAGGATAAATACATCCTCAGCTGACAAATGCTGAGGTCTGTAAAGATTGGCCGACGATCAGGGTAAAGCTCCAAGAAGTCTTGCGAAGGTTGATAGTTCTTATCAAGATAGCGGGCAGGGAGGTGTCCTAAAATATCTGAAGGGAAGGCTGTCACCACCGCATTAAATGCTGGGCAACTAATTTCCTAGCTGCATTAATATGGAGAAGACACCTGAATAGTGTAACATTGGCTACCCCAATGCAAATAAGATCGGTAAGGGTGTCTGATAAGACAAGTACTCAAGTGGTAGTCTCAATTGATTAACAAGTGTAGAACCAAGATGCTTCAGCTGGAACTATATAATGGAAGAGACCCTTCATGAAAAGGGGATTGGAAGAAAAAGAGAGGAAAGCCTGAAATCTGGAGAAACCAAACTTGTAACTGAATTCTGAGAGGAACATATATATATATATGAACACATCGTCCTCAGACTTAGCCAAGAACAATCTTTCATCATTCTAAAACCTTTTTCCTTCCATTCTCATAACATTTGGATCCATTTAGTGATTGTATGATCGCTTCAACCAAGTAGTCCAACTCATTCTCTACAAATTCATTGTTTTGGGCTTTTTAGGTCAAATCCATCCACGTAGTGGGCTAGGAACTCAAATATGGTCCTTACAAGAACCTTTTGTCACAATACTATATTATGAGGCACGACAAGTGATGTTGTGATCAATGCTTTTGTGTCATCTCCATCATGGTTCTTGCTCCACTACTTAGTATGTCCTATATTTAGATTACATAATAGTAGAAAATAATGTTATCCAATACTAGTATTGGTTTTTTAGTTGAGTTAAATATTAGTTATGTCGTTTTTCACTCGATGTTTAAGATGTAAATCATCATGTAATATATAAAAATAAATTATCAAGTTTTATAGATTCTTCCTCGATAACTTGAGATATATTTGGTTTAATTTTCAGTGTTTATTCTCTCTTGTCTTGAATTAATGTTATGAGCTCAAAATATGTTTTTTTTTTTTTAAGAAGTTGTGAAGCATGTCAATAAATGGATGATTTAATTGGCACTTCTTAGTGTTTCTAATGGAGACATTCAAGATTCAAACCCACCCTCTTAAGCCCCAACTATTGAATTATAAAAAATAAATTTAAAAAATCGACCTTTAATTGACCAAAAGAGAGAAAATTAAAGTCTTATTTACACATCTTAAATTTGGATTATTGCGTGGATTCCAATTAACTCTGTGGCAGGTAAAAATAAATCAAACTTACTTTTTTCCTCACACAATTAATTTATACAGGTGGTATGCTAATCAACCTTTGATCCCCCTATTTAAAGGTGTTTGATTAAATAAAACTGAAAGGATCAATATTAAGTATAAGAGTATAAGATGAAAGAACATAAGAGTGTAATTATAAGAGTATATAGCCTCCCAAATTGTAATTATAAGAGTATATAGCCTCCAAGGTGTTGGTTACACTTGTTCTTGGCTTACAATTACACTCTTATGTTCTTTCTTCCCTAATCTTCCATCCCCTTTTTACAGAGGTCTTTCCGCCTTATATAGCCTCCCAGATTGTATCTCAGCCTTCCACTTAGAGGGTTTAGGTTTGTTTCCCTTGATACTTGTCCCTAGGAGTGTTTACCAAACCGCACAAACCACAAAAACCGCACCAAAACGGCCCGCAAAATGGCATAACCACACCGCACCGCACTACACCACATAGTGCAATGCAATTTGCGGTTTTATAATAAGAAAACCACATAAACCGCACCGCACTACACGGCACCCTCTCTATATATTAATATATTTATTTATTTTTAATATTAAATATATTATTAATAATTTAATAACCTTAGTTTTCAAAAAAAAAAAAAAAATTTGATAGCCCTGGCAAGTGTTGACTAGAAAAGTCAACCCAAAATAAAGAAAAACTAGTTCAATAATTTAAAATTTGACCCAAAAAAAGGGAAAAAATTAGTTTTTGGCTGAGTAGGAAAAGCCCAAAATTTGAAAAATATACCGATTTCAAACCACATCTTATACATAGCACCGCACATGTAACCGCAAAAATGAGGTGAGGTGCGGTGCATTTATGGTTTTAGCTAAACTCTAAATCATACCACACCGCACTGCACCACACATGTGACCACAAAAATAAGATGCGATGCAGTTATAGTTTTAGCTAAATTGCATCGCAAAATGCAATGTTAAAAATGGCCCAAAAGCACATTGCACCGCATCGCATCGCGAACACCCCTACTTGTCCCATCAGGACTTCACTAGAAGGCTTCTACACTAGACTATGAGCTGTGATGACATTGTTTAAGGGTCAATTTGTCATTAATGCGTCCAACTAAGTGGGTTCAGAGCATTGAATGCGGACGTGATGGATGTTTTTTCTGCACTCTTCCCTTCTTTGCTTGCCGACAAATCCTCCTCTTCCTCGGTTTATGCCCGATGGTATTCAGAACTGGTCCTCGGCCCTTCTGAGGATATAAGAGTATCCTCGGGGTCCTCAGGTATTATAGTCTCCCTAGGCTTGTGAAGTGTTATTTATACTTTTCAAGAGGGAACGCTATTAGTGCCTTCCGAGGTCTGTTTTTCTAATATTGGATCTCTCTCTTTTGACCCTGTCCTCAGATTTTTGTCCTCCCACAAACTCAATTAGTAAAAGCCATTTTACTTGAATAATTAAAGTACCTATCAAGGTAAAACTGCTAAAAAAATAAAACCATATAACCATAAAAATAAGATATTGATTGTGAGAGTGTTTAGTCATTAACAAAAAGCACAAAGCGTTACCTCACTGATTTGGATAGGTTTAAAAAAAATACAAATTTACATTGGTAACCAAAATTGTTCTATTGAAGGTAATGCACACACGAATTATAGAGTTTGATTGATTTACACCTACAACGTGCTTAGAAGTAAGCTCCTCTACCTCATTGATTTGCATTACAGTAATAATTTTTCAAAATCTATCAATATTTTCTATATTTCTAATGTATATACAAGTTTATCACTATTCTTTGATTTTTTTTTTTTGAGAATCAATATTCTTTGAAATTAAAATGAGTAAAAAAGGATCATTAAATTTTATCAGATGATTCCAAACTATCTGAGTTAGACCTGAACCAAATCTAACAAAATCCAACCAAATCTAGCTCTAATTATCTTTTAGTACTAATGCTAGATACTAAAAGAGGCACATAATGTCTAAGGAGAGTGATAAGCTCTTAGCCTATACCTTGGTGCCAGTTTAGAGTATATTCATTTTGAAACCCTACTCCTTTACAAATACTTTCACCAGTGGGACAAAGTACAAACCATATGGACCTAATTAACTGTTGCTTTTATGCCATTCAATAACAAAATAATCATGAATTAGTAAAAATGAACTAAACAATTCACCAAAAACAAGATTGTAAAGAAGATAGTACACAAATTGGTATGATATACCAAGTTAAGTTTTGATTTTGTTGACAAAGTAGGTAACTTACTTCCAAGTAGTAATCCTCAGCATATAACAGAGTAGCAAATATAAGCCTTTAGTTGAAGGAGACAAAGGGTGTTTCAGAACTTGAGAGACACAATGTTTCTCTTGATCAGACCTTTAATATGATATCTAGATTCTAGCATAATATGGTTTACTCTCAATAAACACATTTCTAAGTTCTTGTACCGGATCTCACTATGTATCTCATCTCATGCTATAATATATTATCATAGTAAGATTTGACAAAAATAATAGTAATTTGTGACAGTCTCTTTCATAGAAAGGATCTACCACATTGATTAATTACCCACATAATATTTTTGAGTTTTTCATTCATTTTCAATTTAGGTTTAGTAAATAAGAGAGAGATCCATACAGATAGTAATTTGTGAGCTCCAAATCCAATGGTGGGATTGATTCTAAATCTAATAGCCCATTAGGCCGAAGAGTTGGAGTTGGGTAAGCTGGCCTAATAGGAATGAGATTTACAAATTATAATAGAGCTCCCTTGGGCAAGCCTAACATATAGAGCATGCACTCCTTTCAAGTTTCAGACTATAACTTCTACCTAGCTTTGGTGATTGAGGAGAGAAAGTATAAATTATAAAACACTGAGACAGACGACAGACGACAGAGTGAGAGTCAGAAGAAAAAAAAAAACCCCATATTTTACACAGTACCATGCTTTAGATATATCTGAGTATTGTGTTTGTTTTTTTTTTTTTTTTTTTTTTTTTTTTTTTTGAAAAAAATTCAAAACTCCCCCTTTAACTTTCAGCTTTTTTTTTTTATTTCAGTCTTCTAACTTTCAGTTTTGTCATTTTAGTCTGCTAACTTTCAATTTTTGTCAATGTGGTATTCCATTAGAGCTTAGTTAGCTGCTATTGTTAAGATTGCTGAATCGAGGCCGTTTTGACTTTTTCTTTTTTTTTGAGAATTAAAAGAAAATAAGAAAAATCTGTAAAAAAAATTAAAAACATTTAAGGTCGTACCCTTTCCCCTGAAATCAAAACAAAGAACACGATGGTATGGGATTTTATTAAAAAATAACCAAATCCCTCAAACTATTTTATTAGTAAGGCAAGGTTTGAAACATATTTCGTTTATAACAATTCGAGTGTGAGACACTCGATTTCACCTTGCGAAAAATGCACTTGGAAATCGAGTGTCTTAAACTCGAGTTTGAAATCGAGTATGACAAGAAGTGTTGCTTCCTGTGAGCTGAAAATATCACCACACAACTCAACTAAACAAAACCACATCCTAGCTATGAATTTTTCAACATTTGATGCTCCTATAAATGTAAGTTTTAATACCTGATCTTTCAACTATGAAAACAAAACAAATATTTAGTTAAAAGCTGATAAGAACAATGATTAAATACCTGTTGCCACCAAATTGGTCTCAATCTCAATATCTCAGTCTTAATCTCTCAATCTCTGCAAATCAGTTTTTATTAGAACTCCACCTTCACCTCGGTCTCTCTCTCATAATTGGTCTCTTTCTCAAACTGATTTAGTCTCTCTCTCTCTCTCTCTCTCTCAGTCTGACTCAGTCTCTCTCTCAAACGGACTCAATCCCTCTCTCTCAAATCGACCAGCTTTTCGTTTTCCCCAAATTTTCTCAGTTAGGGTTTGGGTGTCATGTTCTTTGTTTTGATTTCAAGGGATGTCGATCCCCTTAATTTTTTTTTTCCAGATTTTTCTTATTTTCTTTTAATTCTAAAATTAAAAAAAAAATTAAAATAAAAATAAAAAAAGGGCTTCGTTTCAACACCCTTAATGGCAACAGCTAACTGAGTTCTAACGAAATACCACGTTGACAAAAATTGAAAGTTAGAGAATTGAAATGACAAAATTAAAAGTTAGAGGACTGAAATGAAAAAGACTGAAAGTTAGAGAGTCAATTTTAGATTTTTGCCTTTTTTTTTTTTAAGAAATTACAATGTCAACAACTGCGATTAAAAAAAATTTGTGACCATACTACTAGGGATTTACTAATTATGCATTTAGGGCATATATATTAGTAAGTCATTTTAAGAAATTTTTTTTGAGAAAACAAAAAAATGATTAATTTTTTCAATTATTCATAAAACGTTTTCTAAAATGAATTATTAATGCGTAAGCATTAATTAACCAGACCCATATACTGTAGCATTCCTAAAATATTTCAAAATGGGTGCTATCGATTTGGCTAAAAAGACAATTCCTAGAAGGGTCATTCTCTAGTACCCCCAATATTTTTAGTGGGTACGGTTCCCACACAAATCTCAACCATTAAAACTGTGTTGTTTTAATCTTAACCGTTAATTTAAGTTTAGTGGAAACCTATTACCGGTAGACCAAGTAAACATATAAAAGCCAAAAAGAAAAAAGAAAAACAGTGGTTCCTCTTTCCCATCATCCCTCTCTGGCATTCTCTTAAAAAGCCCAGATTCCTTCTTCTCATCATCTCGTCATTTACCAACCGCTGAAGGTTTCTTAAAGGATCAAATCTTTTGATTTTTAAGGTAAGGATAGAATAAAACCCTAATTTCTTGGTTGGTTTTTGAGAATTTTTTGGAATTTCGCTCTTAAATTTCACTGTACCACAACGTTGGCAATACTTTTATGCTGAAGAGGTACTAATTTGGTTATTTCTTTTCAAGTGTGCTTGCTAAAATGCTTCATAGGGATTCGGTTTTTCTAAACTTGTTGTGGGTTTTTGTTAGCAGAGGAGAAGGCCACACCTTTGTATTTAAGGTGGAAGGCTTTTTATAAAAAAATTTCTACTATGTCTTAACTCCTAAGGAGGAGTTGCTATTGCTTTGTTTCTATTTCATATCTTTTCTTTGGTGTACATCATTTTAATTGCTCATGACTATTATTTATAGATGTAGAGAGTCGGTCGGTTTGGTTGATTCCTTGAATATGTTGAAAAAGAAAATAGCCGGTTGTAATTCTGTTGCTACTGCACATCTCAAAGTCAAGGTTTGAATTTTGTTTTGAGTCGTTGTTTTCTAGCGTTAGAGTTTAAGAGCTTTTGTGTTGCATTTTGGCTTGCTATTTTCCTTGTTTTGGGAATAGCATCACAGGTTGTTTCTGGTGTCTCAGCTAATAGAATTTTCAGCTGATTTATCCCCAAACCAAAAAAAGATTAAAGAGATTGCATATCAAAATAACAAAATGTTTTGATACATTCCGTAATTTTCATATTGACAATGTTGAATCTATCAATGGCATTTCCAGATGGCTAAATAAGGGAAAGCGAACTGCTTTTTGTGATGGTGGTGCTTAGCTTACTCAATGACATGGTTTTTTTTGTGAATTTCACAAGGTAAATTGAGTTTTTTTTCATATTCATTTCTTCATATCATTATATGCTTATTTTATTTCTTGGAAATTTGTTCATATCAAACAAAGAGAGCAAGACCCTTGGGCAAATGCTGTTGAGAACATTTGTAATGCAACTAGTTTTGTCTAGTGCTTAGTCCAGAGAGTTGATACACACATAAATTATAGAAATTGAAAGATACAATTCTAAGTTCTAAGCATTCAAATCGATGATTTGTGTTTAAATTTTAATTAGGCAAGATAACTAAGAGTGAAAAAGAAAATCAACAGGAAATTAAGAGCACATCTTAAGTACTAGTTAGTGCTTCTCTTTCACTTTCTTACAAAATTTACATTTGGCTTTGTGTTCTACTCAGAAACTGCTTGATTATTTCATTGAGTCATTCATGTAACAATACTATTAATTTTGCTAACTTGCAAGTAGACGTGTTGATTATTAGCTTTGCACATTCCTTTTATTTAAATTTGTATTGTTGAGTTTTCAAACATTGTAATGTAAAAGCAGATTTACATGGTTTGTTAGTGCATTAGTTTTCTTTACTTCTTTTTTCTTTTTCTTTTTTTCTTTATGGGTAAGATATATATTATTAACCTTGCACATAGATCTCTAATAACCCTGCACTCTATAGAGACTAGATTTACAATAACCAAAGGAATAACATAAAGCTCCCTGAAAACACACAAATATCAGTGATAGGGTAAGACCCCACTTCTATTACAGCAAATACACTCAACTCCTATAACATTAGAAAAGAGAACTTCTTTAAAACAAACCAATGATCAACTCCCCGCCCAAGCTTTCCCTATTTGCTTTAGATGACAGCCACAATTACTTGCTCTCTCCCTCTCTCTATCAGTTTAAAGTAAAAGTCTTAATTGGTCAGATAAAAGAATGACACTCCAATTCTTTCCTTTATGACTATATTTTCATGGATTGTGATCTAACTTTACAAAAAAATAGCCATCTTTCATCTTTGGTAACTCATAATCTTATGGAAAATTTTGGAATAAAAAACTATAGACTTTGTATCTGCTATGATCTGCCCAAATTGAATGACTTCCCATGGCTAACTCAACTATATGGCTGTGTGCTGACTGCTTCTTGGTATTGTAGTTTTCAAGCGATAACAAGTTTTGTCCAAGTGTTTAAAGATTGCTTTGAGAAAATTCTATAGATACATAATGCCTTTCATTTCTACATAAGTTTATCACTAATACAATCATCACATAATGTCCTGCTTTTTATTTTATTTTTTCCCCTTCCCTTTGTTTTATTGTCCAATTTATTTTATTTAAGTTAACTCATTGCTTCTTTTTTTTCTCCTTAGAAAAATACAAAAGCGTGTGCTTATAAAAACAAAGTTATTGACAATTGGAGGACATTGAGATCTTGTGTGGGATGGATAGAGCTATTGGAGTTGGTGCAAAATATATGGACGATACAGTTGAATTTATGACTGAGGAAGGAGAAAAGTGATGAATTCTCCTATTGCACAGCAACACATCATCATTTGGTATCAATAAGTTATGCAACTGAGCCTTGACAAAGAAAAAAGAGTAGAAAAGTGATGAATTCTCCTATTGCAAGACATTTTTTTTTAGTCAGCTATGATGGAAGATATTTAGTCATTATCTTGTCGATTGGTCTATCAATGGCTTCTTTGTTTTGAATTTTGTGTAAAAAAACACATATTTTGGATACTTTATCGTCTCTCTTGAAATAAAACTTTCTAGTTGTTAAGAACTTTGAAACAATTTTTTAGTTTGAGATTTTAAATGCTAAGAAAAAACTCATGCATTTAGGTTCTCTCTTTATGTTGATATAGAACATTTTAGTTGTCAATAGTTGGAAAAAATATATATAGTTGGATATGATGATAGATTTTTAGTCATCATATGGTCAATTGGATTATCATTGGCTTTTTTATTACCTCATGTATTTATTAAAAATTGTTACTAAAATTTAAATGTAGAAGGTTTAAGAAAAATAATAATTAGAAAAAATATTTTATTGATCTTAAATCCAAATTCAAATTTAGGTATCTAAACAATGAAATTTCAAATCCTTCATTGTATAAAAAGACCTAAACATGGAATTTCAAAATCAATGGATTTCAAATCAAGACTTTTTAAATCCATTAATTTCAAAATCAACGAGTTTCAAATCAAGCAAATAGAGTGGTTGTATAAAATTTCTATTTTCATTTTGGTCTTGTGAATAGAGGTATCATGGAGTATTTTGGTCATATTTTAGGTTTTATGGTTATTTTAGTCATTTTTTAGGTTTTATGGTAATTTCAGTCATTTTTTAAGTTTCAAGATCATGTGGTAATTTTTTTTTGTGGTCATTTTTTAAGTTAGTGGTTATTTCAGTCATTTTTTTGATTTTATAGTAATTTTGGTAATTTTTAAGATTTAGGGTGATTTTTTTCATTTTTTAGGTTTTAAGGGTATTTCAGTAATTTTTTTTTATTTTAAAGGTAATATGGTAATTGGTGAGAAAAAAAAAAGAGAACCATCGAATATGACAAAAGTACCACCGAATGTGAGAAATGTACAGTTTAATGTGATGTTGGTAGTACCTAATATAACAATAGAATCATCAAATGTGAGAAAGAAATAAGGGGACCACCAAATGTGACAAAAGTACAGTCATATGTGATGTTGGTACTGCACAATGTG
Source organism: Quercus glauca (assembly GCA_023736055.1). NCBI lineage: Eukaryota > Viridiplantae > Streptophyta > Magnoliopsida > Fagales > Fagaceae > Quercus > Quercus glauca. Next base: position 22,946,451 of record CM043326.1, on the reverse strand, counting down.
AGAATGGCACCATCAAATGTGAGAAAAAAAAATTAAAGTAAAACCAAATGTGAGAAAAATACAATCAAATGTGATGTTAGTACCACCTAATGTGACAAATAGAACCATCATTTGTGAGAAAAAAAAAATTGAACCACCATACGTGACAAAAGTACAGTCACATGTGATTTTGATACTGCACAATTTGAGATGGTACCATCAAATGTTAGAAAAAAAAATATGAGTACAACCGAATGTGGCAAAAGTACTGTCATATATGATGTTATTACTACTTAATATGATAATGGAACCATCAAATGTGAGAAAAAAAAAACAAGGGAACTATCAAATGTAACAAAAGTATAGTCACATGTGATATTGGTACTACCCAATTAGAGGTGGCAATTTGTATTTGCAAGTCGGGTTCGTGTCATGCCAAGTTATAAGTATTCGACTATATTGGTTGATCCAAACCAGACCTGTTTAGTAAACGTGTTAATGATCCTTAACCCGAACATGACCTGTTTATTAACACAGGTCGACTTAACCTAACAAGTTTAACTCGTTTAATTAACAAGTCATGTGACTGTACTTTTGTCAAATGACCCGTTTAATAATTTTTTTATTAATAGGTCATACCTAATCTATATAATTTTTATCAATTCACATATATCTAAAATTAATATACAATTACAACTATAAATATAGTAATAAACATATAAAAACAACCATAAATAAACAATAATATCAAAATAATTAATAATTTAAGAAGCTAAACACGTTAAACGGGTCAGTCAGGTTTGCATGTTGAACACGAACACGACCCGTTTTTAAACGGATTAGTCATGTCAACCCGAATATGACCCGAACCTGTTTAGCCTCAACTCATGACCTGTTTATAAACGAGTTAGTCGTGTTAGGTTCGCGGGTCGTGTCAGATTTTCCCACCCCTATGCTCAATGTGACGATGAAACTATCAAATATGAGTAAAAATTAAAGTACTACTAAATGTGAGAAAAGTACAGTCAAATAAGATGTTAGTACTGCCCAATGTGACAATGAAACCATCAAATGTGAGAAAAAAAAAATAAGGGAAGCACCAAATGTGACAAAAGTACAATCACATGTGATGTTGGTATTGCACAATTTGAAAATGGTACTATCAAATGTGAGAAAAAAATACAAATACAACCGAATGTGGCAAAAGTATGATCAAATGTGATGTTAGTACTGCCCAATGTGACAATTGAACCATCAAATGTGAGAAAAAATAAAGGAATCACCGAATGTAATAAAAGTACAGTCACATGTGATGTTAGTATTGCCCCATGTGACAATGAAACTGTCAAATGTGAGAAAAAAATTAAAGTACCACCGAATGTGAGAAATGTACGATCAAATGTGAAGTTGGTACCAGTCATTTAGGACACTTTCGCACACGTGGATCTAATGAAAATGCCTAAAAAACATAAAACCTGGTGTAGTAGCCTTGATTGATGACTATTTCATACTGGATCTGTAGTTTCAATTCAAGTGTTTACTGAAAATTTTAAAATTGTCAACAATCTTTGGATTGGATTTTTTTGCATAACTTGCTAATTGTATAGTTACCCTATTTCCAACCTTGGACACCACAATAAACACACAACTATGATTAAGTTGCAGATATTGCATAAGAACAATTAGAGCGCACATAAGGTTTTACATTTTCGGTTTTATAGTATATATAAATAATAAAAAGGGATAATTACAGTAAACCCACCTGAGATTTGGCCCATTTTCACTTTGCCTACCCGTGGTTTAAAACTTTACACTTTGCCCACATGGGGTTACTTTCGTTTAGTCTCTGTTACCCACCTCTGTTAAAAGAGGGGTAAATAAGTCTTTTTACTCTCATTTTATGTCTTTCCTCTCAAAACAAGAAAAAAAAAAACAAAAACAAAAGCAAAAACAAAAGAAAACAATATCAAAATGGGCATCTCTTAGAACATGACTCAAATCAAAAAATTTTCAAACCCAAAACACAAGATTAAAAATTTTTCAAACCCAAAACAAGATCAAAATTTTTTCAAATCCAGAATATGCATCTCTTGCAAAAGGCAGATCACAAGCTTAATGGCTATAAGTTACATCTATGCATTTTAAAGAACCCACCATACCCACCTTCATCGTGAAAGCCAGCCCCCATGAAGACCACCAGCCACAAACACCAAAGAGAAATCTCCAGCCACTACCAATCTCGCCCAAGGCCATTGTTGCCCAGCCTCCGCCGATCTCGTTAGCCATCGTCGATCTCGCCCCTAGGCCATGCTAGCCCAGCCTTCGCTGATCTTGCCCATAAGATTGTCATGTTATCCACCTCGTTAGTCTTCCAATCTTGTTGCTTCGGATCCCCTACCTTCGGACCTTCCCCACCTTCAAACCTTTCCCACCTTTAGACCTCCCCCACCTTTTAAAGCCAACCCCTCTGATACTCTTTGTCCAAAATCAAAACCCACCATACCCACCTTCATCGTGAAAGCCAGCCCTCATGAAGACCACCATAATTATATCCCACCACCATCGATCTCCAGGACCACCATACCGATTCACCACCAATCTCCATGGCAAAAGCTTCACTGATCTCCATGCCGACCCATACCCATAAAGACCACCAGCCACAAACACCAAAGAGAAATCTCCAGCCACTGCCAATCTCGCCTAAGGCCATTGTTGCCCAGCCTCCGCTGATCTCATTAGCCATCGTCGATCTCACCTCGAGGCCATGCTAGCCCAGCCTTCGCTGATCTCGCCCACAAGATTGTCATGCTATCCACCTCGTTAGTCTTCCGATTTGTTGCTTCGGATCCCCTACCTTCGAACCTCCCCCACCTTTAGACCTTCCCCACCTTTGGACCTCCCCCACCTTTTAAAGCCAGCCCCTCTGGTTCTTACTATCCAAAATCAAAACCCACCATACCCACCTTCATCGTGAAAGCCAGCCCCCATGAAGACCACCATAACCATATCCCACCACCATCGATCTCTAGGACCACCATACCAATTCACCACCGATCTCTATGCCGACCCACACCCATGGTGAAGCCTCTTTGCCCGCCCCTCTTTTTTGGGCACTAGACCAGATGCCATTACTCAAGCTTTTCTTTTCTCTTTTTTTGATCTAAACCAAACCCAAACCTATACTCAAGCTTCACCGATCTCTTTTTTTGATCTTGTGTTGTGTTATGTGTTTGTTGTAATATGTGGACTCTCCATAATCTGTGGGCATTTCATTAATTTGTACTTGTTTTAATTTCAAACACTTTGATTTGTAGTTGTTTGGAATTTTATTTATTACATTCATATACATTTATTTTTAATATCAAACCCTAATTTTTTGATTCGTTTTATGTTTGTTTTCGTCTAAAAATGTGTTTTTTAATGATGATAACAGAGGTGGGTAACAGAAACTAAACGGAAGTAACCTCAGGTGGGCAAAGTGTAAAATTTTAAACCACTGGTAGGCAAAGTGAAAATGGGCTAAACCTCAGGTGGGTTTACTGTAATTATCCCTAATAAAAATTATAAATATCAAGAAAGTGACCTCAACTAGGTTATTTTATAGGGAGGTATGCCCCTAAATGTGATGGAAGCTACCAAGGGAGATACGTAAGAAGTTAATTAGTATACCAATTAAGGGTGGAAGAAACCAAGATAAAGCCAGCTGATTTTTTTTGTGAACAAAAGTAATTATTGTGGTTAGGCTAATTTCTTGGGATGCTTTTTTTTTTTTTTTTTGGGTTTTAGATTTTAGATCTAAATTTTTTTAATAACTTTAAAAAAAATTACTATTGTGATGAGCGGTTATTAGTAAGTAAAAAAATGACTTCAATGGTGGGTCTAAATGTAAAATTATGGTCAGATGTGATATTGGTACTACCTACTGTGACAATTGAATTGTCAATTGTTAAAAAAAAAAAAAAAAAAAAAAAAAAAAAAGGTACCACCGAATGTGATAAAAATACGATCAGAAGTGATGTTGGTATTGCTCAATGTAATAATAGAACTACCAAATTTGAGAATAAAAAATAAGGTACTACTGAATGTGACAAAAATAGAGTGATACAATGTTGGTACTACTTAATATGACAATAGAACCATCAAATTTGAGAAAAAAAATAAAAGAATCATTATATGTGATAGGAGAACTGTAAAATTTAATATTGGAACTGAACAATGTGAAAATAGAATCATTAAATTTGAGAAACAAATAAAGGAACTACTAAATGTAATAAAAGAATTGTCAAATGTGATGTTGGAACTGCACAATGTGACAATGGAACTGTCAAATGTGAAAAAAAAAATAAGAGAACCACCGAATGTGACAAAAGAACTGTCAAATGTGATGTTGAAATTGCATAATGTGAAGATGGAAGCGTTAAATGTGAGAAAAAAATATGAGAACCACCAAATATGATAAAAGAATTGTCACATGTAATGTTAGAACTGTACAATATGATGATAGAACTATCAAATATAAGGAAAAAAAAAAAAAAAAGAACCACCGAATGTGTCAAAAGAACTGTCACATGTGATGTTAGAACTACACAATGTGTGGATAAAACTGTCAAATGTGAGAAAAAAGTAAGGGAACCACCCAATATGATAAAAGAACTGTCACATGTGACAAAAATAGAATAGATGTGATATTGGTACCGCTTAATATGACAATAGAACCATCAAATTTGAGGAAAAAAAAAATAAAGGAACCACTATATGTGACAAAAAAACTATCAAATGTGATGTTGGAACTGCACAATGTGATAATAGAACCGTCAAATGTGAGGAAAAAAAAAAGAACCACCAAATGTGACAAAAGAATTGTTAAATGTGATGTTAGAATTGTATAATGTGAGAATAAAACCGTCAAATGGGAGAAAAAAAGTAAGGAAACCACCAAATGTGAGAAAAAAATTGTTACATGTGATGTTAGAATTGCAAAATGTGAGAATAGAACAGTCAAATGTAAGAAAAAATTAAAGGAACCACCAAATATGAGAAAAGAACTGTCACATGTAATGTTGGAACTACACAATGTGAAAATAGAACTGTCAAATGTGAGAAAAAAGTAAGGGAATCACTAAATGTGACAAAAGAATTATCACATGTGATATTGAAACTACACAATGTGAGGATGGAACCATCAAATATGAGAAAAAAAAAAATGAACCGCTGAATGTAACAAAAGAACTATTACATATGATGTTGGAACTGCACAATGTGAAGATGAAACCGTCAAATGTGAGAAAAAAGTAAGGGAACCACTAAATGTGAGAAAAGAACCGTCACATGTAATGTTGGAACTATACAATGTAAAAATGGAACTGTCAAATGTGAGAAAAAAAGTAAATGAACCATTAAATGTGATAAATGAAATGTTACATGTGATGTTGAAACTGCACAATGTGACGATAATACCGTCAAATGTGAGAAAAAAATAAGGGAAGCACCGAATGTGACAAAAAAACTGTCACATGTGATGTTGGAACTGCACAATGTGACGATGGAACCGTCAAATGTGAGAAAAAAAAAAGGGAACCACTGAATGTAACAAAAAAACTGTTATATGTGAAGTTGGAACTGCACAATGTGATGATGAAATCATCAAATGTGAGAAAAAAGTAAGGGAACTACCAAATGTGACAAAAGAACTATCACATTTGATATTAGAACTGCACAATGTAAGGATAGAACCGTCAAATATGAGAAAAAAGTAACCTAAGGTTGTGTTTGTTTAGAGGTGAAATAGGGTGGATGAAAAACTTTGGAAAGAAAATAGGAAATAAAACTTTTTTGGAGTGTGTTTGATTGGATGGAGAGGAAGAAAAATAAATAGTAGGGTCCAAGTATTTTCTCTCCAAACCCACCAAAAATTTTTCAACGGTGGGGAGAAGCTCACTAACAAGAACTGCCCAAAATGCCCCTCACATTCTTCTCTGCTAACTTTTTTTTGTTTTTTTTCTTTCTTTGTTTCATGTTCACGTTGTTTCATGTTTTTTTTTTTTTTTCATCCCACTTTTTCTTTTTCTTTCTCTTGTTTTTATCACTTTCTTCCATAGTTTATTTTCCTTTTTTTTTTCACTGTGTAAACACCCCATTTTACAACTTGCATTTAACCAACCGGTAGATCTTCAAATTTGTGATACAAAACAAATCTTGATGCTCTAACGATCATAATGGTATGTCATGAGTTTTGATCGGACCACCTGATCAAAAGTTATCATACAAACAATTTTCAATGATCATGGCTCACCTACACGATGGGTCCGGTCACGTCCTATCTTAAACACTTAATTTTGATTGGTTCTCACAAGAATTAATTTAAAATTAATTAAGTGTAATTTTTGATTGGATTTCATTTTTATTTTATTTAAAAAAAAAAAAAAATGTTTTCCTTCAGGACATCTTATCTGCCCTTTTGAAAAATTTGGAGATAGGAAAAATTCAAAAAAATAAAAAAAAAAAAAAGAAAAAAAGAAAAAAAGCTCAAAAAACGTCATTATCTTCAGCAGCAAATTGAATCGTATTTTTGGCCTGAAAAACATCGAAATTTGGTTTTCTCTATTTCTGACAGAGTTGTAGATAATTGAATTTCCTTTCAAAAAACACCTATCTTGAATCAATTGGAATTTTGAGCGGAAAGTTAGAGCCAAAATACGAAGCGGGTGCAGCATCATTTCAAAATTCAAATGGAGATCCAAAACCCAATCCGTTTCAGCTCATTTCTCCCCTTAGCTTCAGAAGAAAGCTAACAACTTAGCTTTAAAGCTAAGCCATCCCTCCTCCTATAAAGAGAGAAGACCTCTTCCATTTTCTGGACCCCGAATTCCCTCTAGAGAGCTAGTGAGAAAGCAGAAAAGAAAAACTGTTGTGCAACCATTGTTCCTACTTTGGTTGTAGTTTAGTAATTCCTTGCTTTCTCCCTAGCCCTTTAAGTGATCACTTCCCCTTTTTAATTTATGTTCTATGCTGGTAAGTAGTTAATTATGTTCTTAATTTTCTATACATGCTTGAATAAATGTTTAACATGTCATTATTTGTTTCTTTTTATGATGCTTGGATGAACATGCCTATATGTCTTATTATTTTTTCTTCATATGCTTAGATGAACACTTCTAGGCTAATATACAATTTTTCTCTTAAATGCTTAGATGAGCACTTCTAGGCTAAAACACAACTTTCTCTTCAATACTTAGATAAACATGTTTAGGGATTTTCTTTTACTTCTTTTCATAATTGTTTGGATGATCAAATATGCTCAAAGGTCTTATTTTTATTTGGTTCTCTCTACAATTATGTTGATTACAAATAACATGACAACATTGTTTTCTTTTTCTCACATGCTTAGATAAACATGTCTAGGCTAGGGATTCTTTGCTTACTTTGATTTCTTGGATGAACATGCCATTGCTTTAAAGTTTTCTTTACATTAAAATTGTTATCTAACAAGTTTCATTTTTTTGTGTCTTTTTTTTTATATTTGATTCTCTTAACACATATTTGTTTTCAATTCTTACAATCTACCATGTTTATATGACATATTGTTTGTATTTGTTTGACATGACATGACATTGGCCACCTTAACCTAGGAGACCGGTTTTACCGGGCGAGATGGGTGCTTAATCCCTTCCCATCTCGTAAATTAGCCTCCGAACCAAGATCAAGGGTTCTAGACTATGCTTTTACACCATGTAATTTTACATTTTTTTAGAATGTAACTAGGAAATAAAGCAATGTAATTTACTTTTCTTAGATTGTATCTAGGACTAAAAGCATTGTAAATCTTTGTTACAAAATTTGATGTAAATTGCAATATACATTAATACAAAAGAAGAATTTTTTTTTATTGAAGGTTTTCTTATTTTCCCTTTTAAATTAAGTAAGTGGCGACTCCATTGTAAAACCCTCGATCTAGGGGGGAGTACATTTCACAGTGGCGACTCCACTGGGGATGTTGAAGGCTAGACTCTAGTTTAGGTTATGGTGGCCAACCATGTTATTTGTTTGTTTATTGCTTTTAATAATATGTCATATTTGCTTGCCATAACATCATTTGCATGATTGGAATTGTATATGAATTGTGTATGTTGCCCGGAAACCACGGTAATTGTAGCCATGGATCGTGGTCCTCCTGGATTCGTGTACCCAGTGGTGAACCTACCACCCCATCGCCTAAGACTCGCTTGATCTTTCTTGCGTTTCGTAAAGGACAAACTCTACCGTTTGGACCAACGCGGCGTTCATACGTCACAAGTTGGGAGGTACAACGTCCTAGCTTTTGGGGAACCTATTAGCCTACCTTTTACCTTCATGTAAGAAGCCATAGAACTAATCCTTAGGTCAATCCCATAAAATGCATAACATCTTGTGCATGTGTTTGGCCGTTGTTTGTTTATTTCCAATAAGGCCCGAACTTAATAAGAAACTAAAAAATTGTCCAACTTTTGGGTATAGGGAAGGACTTGGTCTAGAGATGGTGAAGGTCGATTGAAAAGATTATCATGGTCCAAGAGAACAGTTGAAAGCCCAACTCAAGAAATCTCAGCACAAGGAAGTTCAATACAGAGAAGTTTGGATTCAGCAAATTCAAACCAAGGTCCCAGTCCTATAGTAATTCTTGAACCCACAAGCCCAAACACAAGCCCACACCTACAATTCTCAAATCCACTATTCCACTATAATTCCCTATATACTCCTCCAAGCCCTTCTCAAAGCTTATTTCCTAATCCTCCTACAAGTCCATTCCAAAGTTCCCTTACCAGTTTAACTCAAGAAGACATAATCATTTCTTCACCAAATTCATTCACTTCAGAAATGGCCCACGAGAACAACAACCATGAGGATCGAAACATGAATGATCATGAACAACCACCTCTCACCACTCAAGAGTTACTCAACATCATGATAGCTGGACAAGCCCAACTCCAAAAAGACATCCAAACATTGATCCAACAGATAGGGAACAAGAACTCTCATGAACCTTCTAGTGCCTTGAATGAATCATTGAATTCTGAAGAAAGCCATCGCTTGGGGTTGACTGAAAATGAGAAGAAGATGATTGAACGAATGGACCAAATGGAAAAACTCCTCCTGAGATCTAGAAGGGTTGAAGAAGCTATGGATCTACATTCACTTTCGCTCTTTCCTCAAGCAAGGGCCCCGCCAAAGTTTAAGATGCCAACATTGGACAAGTTTGATGGCACGGGCTGCCCAAAAGCCCATCTGAAAATGTATATGAGGGCATTGCAACCCTTAGGGGCTAGTGAAGAGCTAATGGCCCAAATGTTTCAAAACACACTCACAGGGGCTGCTTTGCGTTGGTTCCTAAATTTGGATGATTCTCGAACTCGTAATTGGGAAGATATTGGTCGTGAGTTTTACAAACAGTACAAGTACAATACTGAAGTGGATGTTACTCGAAGAGACCTTGAGACAACCAAGCAAGACTCTAAGGAGTCGTTTTCTGCATTCATCACAAGGTGGAGGGCTAAGGCAGCCCAAATGACTGTTAGGCCCAACGAGGAGGAACAGTTGAACATGGTTGTGAAGAATCTTCTCCCAGCCTACAACAAGTATCTTTTTGCCCAGTATTTCCCTAGTTTCAAGGCCTTGATTGCTGCTGGGACTCAGATTGAAGACGCTATTAACACTGGCATCCTCAAAGGAGAAGAAGTAATAAGGCCAAAGAGGTCTTTTGGTCCGTCAAGCTCAAAAGTGCCAGAGATATCTGCCATAAGCAAACAATCCCCTTTTCAGTTAGTAGCTTCACCCCCATTGGCCCAAGCTTCACAAGGAAGGCCCAGGAGGCAATACCATGAATTGCATATGCCACTTAGTAAAGTTTTTGAGAAACTTAGAGAGAAGGATCTCCTTAGACCTCTTGATCCCAAGCCGATACCAAATCCCTTGCCAAAGTGGTTCGATAATAGCAAGAGGTGTGCATTTCATCAGACACCAGGGCATGCTACTGATCAATGCTATGCGCTCAAAAACTCTATCCAAGATTTGATTGATCAAGAGATTATATCTCCACCAGCTCGACCCAATATCACCACAAACCCCCTCCCTAATCATGCTGTTGGGCAAGGTCCAAAGATTAATTGCTTAATTGAAAAAGAAAGCAAGACACAAGAGGAGCTATTAGCCATGATCCAAGACATCCCAAGTTGCAACACCTTGATATGGGAAGAACTTATGATCAAGGAACCACCACTTCCTAAACCTAGAATTGATATTTGGAATGAACAAGAAAAGCCCACATTATCAAATCAAGCCTCACCAAAATCCTCACCAAAAGAATCAATCTCTTTCCCAGAAAAGGCCACTTCCCCACAAAAAGAGCCCACTTCATTCTTCAGACTCACTTCACAAAAGCCCACATTCCCAGAAAGACAAACACATACTCCCCACAAAAAGCCCAACCTTTACAAAGCCACTGGAATAGCCCACCTTACTCGAGGGGGTAAACACTTTAAGCCATCTTACTTGGAAGCAGATGACCCGGTGGAAGCACTGAACAGGCCATCTAGGCCCACCCAATTACAACTAGAAGATGATCTTGTTCTCAAGCAGTTACAGAAGACTCAGGCTAATATTTCTCTATGGGGTTTACTCACTGCCTCTTATCATCATCGTCAAACTCTGCTGAACCTCCTAAACAAGATCCAAGTTCCAACTGCCATAACTCCTGAAGCCCTCAATGCCATGATTGGAGTAATAAGGACTGAGCCCACTATTTCTTTTTCTGATAAAGATATTTCAGATAAGGGGTATTCACACAATGACCCCCTCCACATTACAATTGACACCCATGGCAAGAGGGTGCCAATGGTACTAGTTGATGATGGTAGTGCATTAAATGTTTGCCCCCTAAGGACCGCAAGTTGCTTGGGCCTAAATATGGAGGATTTTGGGCCATCCAGTCAATATGTGAGGGCCTACGACAATACTCGAAGAGAAGTACTGGGGAATGTTACACTTGAGATAACAATTGGCCCTACAGTTCAGAAAGTACATTTTCAAGTTTTGGACATCTCAGCTTGTTTCAACTTGTTGTTGGGTCGACCATGGATCCACACTGCAAAAGCTGTTCCCTCCTCATTATATCAGAAAGTTAGATTCCCATACAAAGAGTCAATCATTACCATACATGGGGATAAATCTGATACTCAGAGTCTGGTGCATGGAATCCAAGTAGAAGAAGACCTAGCTCTTTCTGGATTTGACATTGAAGAAGTTCAAGCCATATCACGGTCAGAAGAAGCTATAGAAGAATGCTTTCCCATGGATTTTGATCCATATAGCAACGACAAAGTGGTATCTATGATGAGGAAGATGGATTATTTCCCAGGTTTGGGCCTAGGAAGGAATAATCAGGGCCAACCTAATTTCACTAGCTATGCTGCCACCATACCACCATTTGGGTTGGGATACAAACCCACTGATGAAGATTTACTAGAAGAAGGATTGAAGAAAATAGCCCGTTCTAAAGCAAAGGCGAAAGGGTTATCATATGAGCCTCCTACTTTGAAGCCGTACACTCCTACTCTTAATGGAAAGTTTGTCAAGGAAGGGGAAGTCCAACTTTACTCCATGTTTCCAGAACCATGGTATGATCAAAGGACTGCAACAAAGCTTCATGGGATAGAAATCTTTGCAGACTGTAAAATTGAGGCACCTAAAACAGAAGAGAAGAAGATAGAAGACTGGGCCTCACATCTAGATCCCAAGGCTATGGCAACTTTATTGGGTGACATTATTTTCAACATGGGGGTAGGAAATGGGGATGATGAAGTACCACTGATTTGGACTCCCACAACTGCAATGAATAATTGGGAAGTCTTTCAGAACGATTATGAAGATCTTGAAGAGCTTGTAGGAGGAATTGACATGGAGCAATTTCTCGTGGAAGATGATGCTAGGTCTTGGGGAGACTTAGACTTCGAACTTGTAAACATTGGAGAGACAAGGAGAACCACTCTTGATGAAATTCATATGGTTTATGAGAATGAGATTATTCCTGATGAAGGAGAGCTAAATACATTCCTCGATGTTCCTACATCTTATTCATGGCTTCCGGAAAGCACTACTCATTATACCTATTATTGTGATGATGAAGACTATGAAGGGGACAATGATGAAGATTATTTCTCTGAAGAACATTATTTAACAGAGGATGAAGATCATGATTTCTTTAATAGTGAAGAAGTTTCAACGCACAGTGAAGATTGGGAGCATACTGGCATGGAAATCAGAATTGTTGAGGATGATGATTCTTCTGAGGGAGATAATTATGGATATCCACATTCTGAATTTGGGTCATTAACCCCATACACAGATGAAGAAGACAATCCTCGCGATAGTTGTGCATTATTGGAGAAGCAAATCATGTTTCATGATTTCAAAAAACTCACCATCCAAGACTCAGAGGAAGAAGAACCTATTAATCCACACCAGGAGGAGGTAGACTATATGGATATATCCAGTGAGGATTCTAGGGGTGACCCGATGGAGATAGATGAAATTTATATGCTGCGATCCGGAGAAGCTTACAAAGAAGTTCCTGCCATAACCACTATCATCTCAGAGCTAAAGAATTGGACTTGGGAAGGAAGCTGCCCAGTTGAAGATCACCAAAAAGAGACCAAGTTCTTTGAGTCCACTAAAATCATTGTCCCTATTGAGTCTGTTTCAACTAGTACTCCTATTCCTGTCAATTTCTCTACTATTGAGACTGTTGTCAACTCTTTCAATGATAATAAGATGATCTCTGATTCAGCTTACTTGCTTGCTTTGAATATTTTTATTTCTGAAATAAATAATGAAATGTCAAGTAAAGGCTTCGAAACAAATGAAGAACAAGGGCATGTAAAGCCTATTAAGGAAGAAATTCAATCCATTAATTTAGGGTCTGAAGATGAACAAAAAATGATACAAATTGGTAACACTTTAAATCTTAAAGAAAAGAATGAATTGATTATTCTTCTTCAAGAATACGAGGAGATTTTTGCATGGTCATACGAAGACATGCCTGGCATCGACACTGACATAGTGCAACATCATATTCCGACTGATCCCACTATCAAGCCAATCAAGCAAAAGTTAAGAAGAATGAAACCAGAATGGACATTGAAGATCAAAGAAGAAGTGGAAAAACAATATAATGCTGGTTTCCTCCAAGTCGTTAATTATCCAGAATGGCTAGCCAATGTCGTTCCAGTACCGAAGAAGGATGGCAAGGTTAGAATGTGTGTCGACTTCAGGGACCTCAACAAAGCCAGCCCGAAGGATGACTTCCCTCTACCTCATATAGACATCCTTGTGGATAACACTGCAGGACATGCACTCTTATCCTTCATGGATGGTTTCTCTGGATACAATCAGATCAAGATGGCACCAGAAGATATGGAGAAGACTTCGTTCATCACCCCTTGGGGAACATACTGCTACAAAGTCATGCCATTCGGCCTTAAGAATGCTGGGGCCACCTACCAACGTGCTGCTACAACATTGTTGCATGATATGATACATAAAGAGGTAGAAGTTTATGTGGATGATATGATAGTCAAGTCTAAAAACCGTGGGGACCATATGTCAGCCCTGAGGAAGTTTTTTGAAAGAATCAAGCATTACAAGCTCCGATTAAACCCCAAGAAGTGCACTTTTGGTGTAATTTCAGGAAAGCTGCTCGGATTTATGGTTAGCAACAGAGGGATAGAAGTAGATCCTGAAAAAGTTAAAGCAATTACAGAAATGAAATCACCAAAGACCGAGAAAGAAATTCGAGGATTCTTGGGGAGAATACAATATATCAGTCGATTTATAGCTCAATTGACTACTATTTGCGAGCCCATTTTCAAATTGCTCAAGAAGGATGTACCCATCAAGTGGAACGAACAGTGTCAAGAAGCTTTCGAAAAGATTAAGGAATATTTGTTGAAACCTCCCATATTGATGCCACCAATGCAAGGCAAGCCTTTGTTGCTTTATTTAAGCACTACAGATACAGCAATGGGAGCTTTACTAGCTCAGTACTTTGAAGAATCTAGAAAAGAGAATGCTATTTATTACATCAGCAAAAAGATGACTACATATGAAGTGAAATACTCAGTTTTGGAGAAGACGTGTGTTGCTTTAGTTTGGGCTGCTCAGAAACTCAGACACTACATGTTATCTTTTCAAGTCCTCTTGATAGCTCGCATGGATCCACTTAAGTATTTGATGGAAAAGCCAGTCCAGGATGGAAGAATTGCAAAATGGGTGCTATTGTTGTCAGAATTCGACATTAAATATGTTACTCAAAAATCCATTAAAGGACGAGCCATTGCTGATCATCTAGCCAATTGTCCCCCTCTTGAAGCAGAAGTGACTAGGGATGAATTCCCAGATGAAGATATTTTAGTGATGGAGCCTGTCAGGTGGAGAATGTACTTTGATGGAGCGGCTAATCGAAATGGGAGTGGAATAGGGGTACTCTTAGTTTCACCAATGGAAACCCATATACCCATCTCTATTAAGCTCAATTTTTCAACAACCAATAATGCTACTGAATATGAGGCTTGCATACAAGGCCTTGAGGCTGCTACTGGTTTGGGTATCAAAGAAATAGAGGTTTATGGAGACTCTGCTTTAATAATCAGGCAAATCCAGAACAAGTGGAAGATTAGAGAAGAAAGGTTGCAACCTTACTATGAGCATCTTCAAGAATTATCGAAGAAATTTGAAAAAATTGAGTATCACTACATCCCCCGCACACAAAATCAATTCGCCGATGCATTGGCTACATTGGCTTCCATGATTGAAATGTCAGATGGAACAGAGGTCCATCCATTGATCATTGAGCAAAGGGATGAACCATCATATTGTTGTGCCTTGGAAGAAGAAATGGAAGAAGAAGAATGGTATGCAGATATATTTCAGTTCCTCAAGCATGGGACCTACCCTGACACTGCTGACAAGAATGACAGAATGGCGATTCGGCGCATGGCAACTAATTACATAATTTGTGGGGAAAGGTTGTATAGAAGATCATATGAAGGAATCCATCTCCTTTGTGTGACAAAAGAAGAAGCTCAACGTATCATAGAAGAAGTGCATGAATCTGAGTATGGACCACATATGAATGCCCACATGTTATCAAGGAAAATTCTACGTCTGGGATACTATTGGACCACCATGGAAGCTGATTGTGCAGCTCATGTTAGAAAATGCCACGAATGTCAAATACATGGGGATCTAAAGCACATGCCACCAGTTCAGTTACATTGCTTAAGCTCTCCTTGGCCCTTTTCTACATGGGGCATTGATATAATTGGAAAAATTAATCCAAAGGCTAGTAATGGTCACGAATACATCTTGGTAGCCATTGATTATTTCACAAAATGGGTAGAAGCTACATCTTATAAAGTTTTGAATTCCAAGAAGGTTGCGCAGTTTATCAGAACAAACATCATATGTCGGTATGGAGTGCCTTGTGAGATCATCTCCGATAATGGATCACACTTTCGAGATGAGACCTCCAAATTATTGACAGAATATGGCATTAAACATCACAAATCTTCCCCATATCGCCCACAAACAAATGGAGCGGTTGAAGCTGCTAATAAAAACATTGGGAAGATATTGAAGAAGAATGCCCAAAACCACAGGGATTGGCACCTCAGGCTACCCTTTGCATTGTGGGGATATCGTACATCAATCCGCACGTCTACAGGATCGACCCCATATTCCTTGGTATACGGCATGGAAGCAGTGCTACCTATAGAATTGGTGGTACAGTCACTTCGAGTTGTTATGGAAGAAAAAATCCCAGAAGCTGAATGGATGCAAGACCGGTATGATCAATTATGCATGATTGATGAAAAGCGTCTAAAGGCAATATATCATCATCAAGGTTATCAAAGAAGAGCAAGAAGGTCTTTTAACAAAAGAGTCCGTCCTCGTGATCTCAAGATTGGAGATTTGGTGCTCAAAGAAATACGGGCCCCAGTACATGACCCAAGAGGGAAGTTCAAACCCAATTGGTCTGGGCCCTTCATGATTAAAGAAATCTACTCTGGAGGTGGGACAAGACTTGTGGACTTAGACGGAAACTCGTTCGTGGAACCAACCAATTTGGATCAGCTGAAGAAATATCATGTGTAAAAAAAAAAAAAAAAAAAAAAAAAAAAAAAAAAAAAAATGATAGATTGAAAACCTGAAAGGGCGGTCTATGTAGAAGGAGAGATAAAAAATTTGAGTGTGAGAGAGTCTGCTAGGTTAAAAACCCGAAAGGGCGGCCTAGGCAAAAGTTAAGACAAAAAAAAAAAAAAAAAAAAAAAAAAAAAAAAAAAAAAATGATAGATTGAAAACCTGAAAGGGCGGTCTATGCAAAAGGAGAGATAAAAAATTTTGAGTGTGAGAGAGTCTGCTAGGTTGAAAACCCGAAAGGGCGGCCTAGACAAAAGTTAAGACACAAAAAAAAAAAAAAAAAAAAAAAAAAAAATGATGATAGATTGAAAACCTGAAAGGGCGATCTATGCAAAAGGAGAGATAAAAAATTTGAGTGTGAGAGAGTCTGCTAGGTTGAAAACCCGAAAGGGCGGCCTAGGCAAAAATTAAGACAAAAAAAAAAAAAAAAATTTTGAACTACGTAATGACCTGATCCTTCTTTAAGAGGGTACGTAGGCAACCACATTGGTTCGGTCAATATAATAAATCATTCATTCATTTTCCAAAGAAAATAAAGCAAAAGCCAAAATGCAACATTTTTATTCATCGGAAGAGTCCTAATACATTGGAAATGAAAAACAATCCTAAATCGAAGCCTAAATTGACATATCTTTATTCGAGATAAATTTATTTAAAAGCAAGACAAATCCTAATCAGTTTGGAGTTTAGTTGTTTCTCTTTCTCTTCCTTGATCCTTCCCTAGAAATTTTCAGAAAAGCCCGTCTTTTCTTCCTCAAAATTTCCTCTTGGTCATACACTTCTTCAGCCAACCAAGCTAAATAAGCATGGTTATTCTTCAAAAGTCCAGCCCGCCTATAAGAATTCCCAGCTCTGTCTGCATTTATCAGCCCCCTTTCATAAATGGTAATTGTAGTTGATGTTGCATGAACCATTCCAAACTCACGAGCTTCTCCAGGAACTTTTGGTTCTAAGTCAAACTGTCTTAATAGCCTGTCGCCTTTATAGAAAGAAGCCTTTCTCAAACCCATCAGAAACAGATGATCCCATCCAGATGATCGTAGTCTCGGGTTTTGGCACCCCCACCAATAACAATTCCAAAGGATAGATGCACTGGACCTCTCTTTCAGGTGCTTAATCCAGTCTTGTTCAGTGACACAACCAGTTCTCTTCAAAGAACGACCACGGTAATGCTCCGGTCCATAGGGAGACATTGTGGGAGGCAGCACCAAAGATAAGTGATCCATAAGCCAGATCTGAAGGAGTAGGGGGCTTCCATGGAATAGCAAAGTTTCTTGGTTGGATAGAGCGTCCAAACCATGAAAAGTTTCAGCAAGAACAATGGGAACGATATTCTTCTCATTTTGTGCCTCATGAACTATATCAGCCACTCTTACATCAGCAAAACCATGATCACCAGTAAATAGCAAGAACTCACTCAGAAGACAAAAAGCCAATGCGAAACATTTGCTTTGGCTTTGTCGGAGAGTCCTGACCTCCATTGGCATGAACTTATCAATCATTTTCTGAACATCCACCCATTGACCATCCAAGAGTGGAACAACTTCTTTCAAAGGAATCCTCATCAATGAAGAAAGCCTAGTTTGGTATTTGGGCTCACAAGACGGTACCGCCGGAGGTGCGTCTATGTCACAACCCAGGATTGCTGTGAATTCTTCAACTGTGGGACACAATTCAGCAAGGTGGAATCGGAACACATGGTCTTTCGCATCCCAGAATCGACTGGCAGCCATGAGGAATCCCCAATCAAGTTTCACACGCTTCAAGACTAAGAGACCTTTCAACCCAAAAGCTTGGAAATTTATACGATCGGTTTTGCCCATGCCATCCACCCAGTTATTCAAAAGGGTGAGGATTGAATCAGACCGATGCCATGTATTGGAATGAGAAGAAAAAGGGGCAGTTCGGGCCATTGTTTGAGTTGTTTGCTTGTTTGTTTGATCTTGTAAGTAGAGCATTATATAATCTTTAGAACTCCAAGTCTTATATTGTGATAATTGTTGAATCATATATCCAATAAGGGTAGGAGATCATCTTGAAGATTGAAGTTACAAGTTTCAGTGCCAACAGAAGACTAGCGAAGCTTTATCGCCAAATATATATATATATATATATATATTAGTGAAGCTTTAAACTAGGAGCATTACCTTTTTTTCGTAACTGAGAGTATTGGCCCATTTGCATGCTTTTTATTTTCAATACAGGGGCATTGCAATTGATTTTTTCTTTAAAAAAAAAAAAGAAAATTTTTTACGAAACTGGGGGCATTGGCCCGTTTGCATGCTTTTTTTGGCCCATTAGTTTTCATGCAAGCTACTAGGGGCATTGGTTCAAATTGACTAGTTTCTAACAAGCTTGAGAAAGGAAAATTTTCATGTTTACAGGAATTAAGCAAAGACCTCTCATTCATGACAGCATTCAACAACTGCTTCAGGCCTACATCACACAGGATTCAACTAAGGAGTCTCTTGCATCTCAGGCTCTAGGGTTTGACAAAGTTTTTTTTTGAAAGGCACAAAAAAGTGCTCAAAAAAAAAATCCATTAAGATTTTTTTCAAAAATTCTTACAAATTTTCAACAAAACCCATCAAGGTTTTCATACTTTATTTTCAAAAAAAAATAGATTTCTCAAAACCCGACAAGGTTTGTGAACAAAATCTTCAAAAAACCCAACAAGGTTTGTCAACAATTTTTCAAAACAAGATTTTCATGACTTTCTCAAAAAAATCAAACAAGATTTTCAGAAAGTTTTAGCATCTATCTCAAAAATCCAGAAAAGATTTTCTAATAAAATTCTCAAAACCCGACAAGGTTTGTGAACAAAATTTCAAAAAACCCAACAAGGTTTTTATCAAATTTCCAAAAGACATGACAAGATCATTCCAAGAATGCCCAACATGTTTTCACAAATACAAATTTTGATAAGAATATCAAAATTTTCAAGAAAAAATTCAACAAGATTTTCAACAAGTTTCAGGTTCAAAAATTTTCAAAAAAAAAAAAAACACAGATAAGTTTTTAGAAAATTTGCCAAGATCTTTACAAGAAAACCCAGCAGAGTTTTCAAATAAAAAAGCCTGACAAAGCATTTTACAAGTTCGAAATTTTCAAAAAAAAAAAAAAAAAAAATTTTGGAGAAAATTGCCAACACATTTTTGGACCAAAATATTTGGAAACCAACAAGTTTCCAAAACTTGCACAAATTTTCATCACATCAGTTAAATTTCAAGTTGCAAAATTTGGTGTTTTTCTTTTACATTGACATTCGCTTTTCAAGCTCTATCAATGAGGGGCATTCTGTAAACACCCCATTTTACAACTTGCATTTAACCAACCGGTAGATCTTCAAATTTGTGATACAAAACAAATCTTGATGCTCTAACGATCATAATGGTATGTCATGAGTTTTGATCGGACCACCTGATCAAAAGTTATCATACAAACAATTTTCAATGATCATGGCTCACCTACACGATGGGTCCGGTCACGTCCTATCTTAAACACTTAATTTTGATTGGTTCTCACAAGAATTAATTTAAAATTAATTAAGTGTAATTTTTGATTGGATTTCATTTTTATTTTATTTAAAAAAAAAAAAAAATGTTTTCCTTCAGGACATCTTATCTGCCCTTTTGAAAAATTTGGAGATAGGAAAAATTCAAAAAAATAAAAAAAAAAAAAAAGAAAAAAAGAAAAAAAGCTCAAAAAACGTCATTATCTTCAGCAGCAAATTGAATCGTATTTTTGGCCTGAAAAACATCGAAATTTGGTTTTCTCTATTTCTGACAGAGTTGTAGATAATTGAATTTCCTTTCAAAAAACACCTATCTTGAATCAATTGGAATTTTGAGCGGAAAGTTAGAGCCAAAATACGAAGCGGGTGCAGCATCATTTCAAAATTCAAATGGAGATCCAAAACCCAATCCGTTTCAGCTCATTTCTCCCCTTAGCTTCAGAAGAAAGCTAACAACTTAGCTTTAAAGCTAAGCCATCCCTCCTCCTATAAAGAGAGAAGACCTCTTCCATTTTCTGGACCCCGAATTCCCTCTAGAGAGCTAGTGAGAAAGCAGAAAAGAAAAACTGTTGTGCAACCATTGTTCCTACTTTGGTTGTAGTTTAGTAATTCCTTGCTTTCTCCCTAGCCCTTTAAGTGATCACTTCCCCTTTTTAATTTATGTTCTATGCTGGTAAGTAGTTAATTATGTTCTTAATTTTCTATACATGCTTGAATAAATGTTTAACATGTCATTATTTGTTTCTTTTTATGATGCTTGGATGAACATGCCTATATGTCTTATTATTTTTTCTTCATATGCTTAGATGAACACTTCTAGGCTAATATACAATTTTTCTCTTAAATGCTTAGATGAGCACTTCTAGGCTAAAACACAACTTTCTCTTCAATACTTAGATAAACATGTTTAGGGATTTTCTTTTACTTCTTTTCATAATTGTTTGGATGATCAAATATGCTCAAAGGTCTTATTTTTATTTGGTTCTCTCTACAATTATGTTGATTACAAATAACATGACAACATTGTTTTCTTTTTCTCACATGCTTAGATAAACATGTCTAGGCTAGGGATTCTTTGCTTACTTTGATTTCTTGGATGAACATGCCATTGCTTTAAAGTTTTCTTTACATTAAAATTGTTATCTAACAAGTTTCATTTTTTTGTGTCTTTTTTTTATATTTGATTCTCTTAACACATATTTGTTTTCAATTCTTACAATCTACCATGTTTATATGACATATTGTTTGTATTTGTTTGACATGACATGACATTGGCCACCTTAACCTAGGAGACCGGTTTTACCGGGCGAGATGGGTGCTTAATCCCTTCCCATCTCGTAAATTAGCCTCCGAACCAAGATCAAGGGTTCTAGACTATGCTTTTACACCATGTAATTTTACATTTTTTTAGAATGTAACTAGGAAATAAAGCAATGTAATTTACTTTTCTTAGATTGTATCTAGGACTAAAAGCATTGTAAATCTTTGTTACAAAATTTGATGTAAATTGCAATATACATTAATACAAAAGAAGAATTTTTTTTTATTGAAGGTTTTCTTATTTTCCCTTTTAAATTAAGTAAGTGGCGACTCCATTGTAAAACCCTCGATCTAGGGGGGAGTACATTTCACACACTGTTACTAACATGTACGTTCACGTAGTTGTTTTTTTTTTTTTAATCTCACTTTTTTCTTTTTCTTTCTTTTGTTTTTAACACTTTCCTTTCTCTTTTTTCACCAGTTTTTTGATTTGGCTTGTGCCTTTAAAATAATAATTTAAAAAAAGTGAAATGCCCATACATAATTTTTTAAATAAATAAATGTGTGTAAAAAATTGTATTACCTTTTGTTTTATTTAATAAGGACATAATTATAAATTTATACGAGCTTTTTTTTTTTTTTTGAGAATCAATTTATATGAACTTCATTTTTCATAGTTTTCTATCTCTCCACTTTTTTATCCTCCAAACCAAACACAAATGAGAGAAAAGATTTCTTTCCTCCCACTTTTCTATCCCTTCTCTATTTCCTATCCTCATACTTTTCTACTCTTCCAACTAAACAGGCTTTAGCAGAGCAAATTATCTATTAGTGAATAAGGTACCTTTTTTTTGGGGTACCGTAGAATTACCCTTCCTAAAAATGTGCTAATTTATTGGTGGCGTAAATGTACTTTTAGTCCTTACATTTTGACGTTTTTTCATTTTAGTCCTTACATTTTATTTTTTTCACTTTTAGTCCCTAAACTAATTAATGCGTTCCATTTTAGTTCTTTCCGTCAGTCAACCGACGGAAATAGCTAAGGTGGCAGCTGGAGCAATTAAAATATTATAAAAATGCCACATCACCCATGATACATCAGCATATAAATTTAAAAAATTAATTTATTAATTTTAACTAAATAATAAAAATAAAAACAAAATTAAAAACTAAAATTTATAGAATTAAAACCGAATTTAAAAAATCATATCAAACTCAAACTTTATTCTCTCGTCTCAACCAACCCAAAAAAAATTTATCATTAGATCATTTTGACTTTAAGTGTATTTACTTTTCTTTAAGTGAGCTCACTCTAAAATCATGATCTAATTTTAGAGAGAGCTCTACCCAAAAAAAAGAGTTTAGAGAGAGGGAGAGAATCAGATGAGATGAGGTTTGGAGCAGATCTAGAGGAAGGGGGCCGGCGGTTTGGAGCAGATTTGAGGAAGGGTGCCGGCGGTTTGGAGCAAATCTAGAGGAAAGAGGCCAGCGGTTTGGAGCAGATCTAGAGGAAGGTCTCGGTCTCGGTCCTGGTCTTGGCTCCAGCCTCCATCCTGGTCTCGATCTCGGCCTCCGTCTTGGCCACAATGGAGCTCGCCGATCTCGGCCACCGTCTTGGCGTGGGTTTGTTGACTGATCGGTGGGGTGGTGGTGACTTGATTGTGTTGGTTTGTATTTGATTATGTTGATCTGGGTTTGTTGTGATTGGTTTCTTGATCTGGGTTTAATCTAGGTTGGTTTTTTAACAGGGTTTATGGGTTTGATTTGCTAAGAATTCAGTGTTGATTGTGTTAGAATTTAGGGAAGAACATGAAGAATTCGATGAACTTGATTTATGGTAGATCTGATGGTGCTGGTTTGATGATCTCTGAGGTGTTGAATTTGAGTTTTTTTTTCTTGTTTTCATTTATGTCCTAGTGATCTGGGTTTGAGTTCTTGGGTTGCTGGGTTTGTGTTCTTGTGATAGGTTTGAGTTCTTGGTTGCTGGATTTGATTTGGGAAGTATATGAAGAACAATCTGAAGAACATGAAGAACAATCTTGGTTGCTGGGTTTAATTCTGTTTTTATTTTTATTATTTAGTTAAAATTAATAAATTAATTTTTTAAATTTATATGCTGATGTGTCATAGGTGATGTGACATTTTTATAATATTTTAATTGCTCTGGCTGCCACCTCAGCTATTTCTATCGGTTGACTGACGGAAAGGACTAAAATTGAACGTGTTAATTGGTTTAAGGACTAAAAGTGAAAAAAAAAAATATAAGGACTAAAATAAAAAAAACATCAAAATATAGAGACTAAAAGTGCATTTAAGCCTCTATTGGTCCTAGAAAGTGATCAAATGAGAGCTTCAATTAAAGCTTAATAAGAAGCTTCAAATTCCCTCAATTTCTTGTCTCCCTCCAGGTCCAACAACACATTTCCTGAATTTTATTTCCTTCCCTAACTCTCACTCTAACCTCTTTTCTTGTGGTCCATGGCGCCACATAAGAAATCGAAGAAGAGCAAAAGGGAGCTGAAAAAATTGAAGAAACGCAAAAGTATAAGCACTGTGGTTCCTCCTGTTGAGTCCAAACCCACTGAGTCTGACTGGTGGGACACTTTCTGGCGCAAGAATTCTTCTTCAACCCCAGGTTTTTTTTTTTTTTTTTTTTTTATCTCACTCACTCTTCTTTTCCTTCCTTCACTGAGTTTTTTTAGAAGAAATTCAACTCATGGGCATTCATATTTTATGGTAAAGTTGTGTGTTTTTGCTATCATGGTTTTGACCAGGGTTATGGTATTAATGAGGTTCTGTTCTTTTTTCATAATTTAAGGGGGAAAAAAATGAAGAGAGACAATTTTATTTTTGTACTCTACCATGGTTTTGATCAGGATTATCTTAGTAATGGGTTTGTGTATTTGATCATGTTTGTTTTGGGCATTCATATTTTGAGGTAAAGTTATATTCTTTTTTTGGCTATCATGAATTTTGTGAAGGTTATAGAATTGATGGGCTTGTGTATTTGATAATGCTTGTTGTGCAAAAACTCGTGGGCACTCATATTTTGAGGTAAATTTATGTTTTTTTTTTTTTTTTTTTCCTATCATGATTTTGGTCTGGGTTATACTATTAATGGGTTTCTGTATTTGATATGTTTGTTGCGCTAAATTCCATTTGAAGGAATTTGTTATTTGGGTCCAAAATGACTTTGCAATACTCTCTACTTTTAAGTTTAGGTGATTTTATGATTTTAGTACTGTCACAACACAAGCTCAGACATGTCTCAGAAAGGAATGGGTAGCGTTTTAGGCACAATCCTAGAGTGGATTCTGGAGTGTAAGCAACTGATACCTTTTTTTTAATGGGTTAAGAAACTCTGAAAAATAGAGCATAAAAATAGTGGCATTTGAGTAAGAAATTTGAAGTAGAATGATGAATTTGGTTCCTAATCTTGGAAATATTAGCTTTGAGTATGAGATAAGTAGTTTGACTTTAACTTTGTGAATTGAAATCCATGATAACTTTGTGAATTAGAATTTGAAGTATATTTCTGTACTTCAAACTTACAGGTAGTTCAGTACCCAGTGATGAAGCAGAAGGTTTCAAGCATTTCTTCAGGGTTTCAAAAAATACCTTTGAATATATCTGTTCTCTTGTAAGAGAAGATCTTATATCAAGGCCACCGTCAGGGCTTATCAACATCGAGGGAAGACTTCTTAGTGTTGAGAAACAGGTTGCAATCGCCTTGAGAAGGCTGGCCTCTGGTGAGTCCCAAGTCTCCGTGGGAGCTTCATTTGGGGTTGGCCAGTCCACAGTTTCTCAGGTGACTTGGAGATTCATTGAAGCACTAGAAGAACGTGCCAAACATCATCTCAAGTGGCCTGATTCCAATAGAATGGAGGAAGTCAAGTCCAAATTTGAAGTGTCTTTTGGGATGCCTAATTGTTGTGGAGCCATTGATGCAACACACATCATCATGACCCTTCCTGCTGTACAGACCTCTGATGATTGGTGTGATCCAGAGAATAACTACAGCATGCTATTGCAGGGAATTGTTGACCACGAAATGAGATTT
Source organism: Quercus glauca (assembly GCA_023736055.1). Taxonomy (NCBI): domain Eukaryota; kingdom Viridiplantae; phylum Streptophyta; class Magnoliopsida; order Fagales; family Fagaceae; genus Quercus; species Quercus glauca. The sequence goes on along the minus strand of CM043326.1, from coordinate 22,921,411 downwards.
CTTGATATTGTTACAGGTTGGCCTGGAGGCATGACAGTTTCCAGGGTATTGAAGTGTACTGGTTTTTCCAAACTCTGTGAGGCTGGAGAGCGTTTAAATGGAAGTGTAAGAACTTTACCTGGAGGAGAGGACATTAGGGAGTTTATAGTTGGTGGAGTTGGCTACCCTCTTCTTCCATGGCTCATAACCCCCTATGATAGTAATGGCCTCTCGGCTTCCATGTCCACGTTCAATGCCTTGCATGAGGCCGCAAGGTTGCTTGCAGTGAGGGCATTCTCACGGGTAAAGGGTAGTTGGAGAATCCTTAATAAGGTTATGTGGAGGCCAGATAAGCGGAAACTGCCTAGCATTATCCTAGTATGTTGTTTACTACACAATATTGTGATTGACTGTGGAGATAATTTACTTCCAGATGTTGCTTTGTCTGGTCATCATGACCCTGGATATGGAGAACAGTACTGTAAGCAAGTTGATCCATTGGGGAGGACTATGAGAGACAACCTAGCCAAATTCTTCCATCAGGGCAAAGAAAAAGCTGTGTCAAAGTAACCTAATTCTATTCTTTATTTACAGCACTAATACTGCTTTCTGTGTTGTTGTAGCCTAGATTGAAGTTCAACCTCTTTAAACGGGTGTCATGTACATTTTGTTGTTGAAATTAAGATTATAAAAGTAAAACAGTTTATTCTTTGAAGTGCCATTTGGTTTTCTAAACGTCAAGATTTGGTAATTTGCCCCACTTTTTGGGGAATGTTGGGGCCATAACTTTTCTTTGGTATTGAGGATCATTTCGGATACATAAGTTTCTCATCAATCATTTTACTATCATACTGTAATTTTGGTTTTATCTATATCTATATATATCTAAAAACTAAAGCGTAGCATTTATTGTTGCTACGCTTTAGTTGAGTCACGTCAACGGCCTTATCACCTACTTATTTTCAATAATTTCTTTCTTATTTTTTTACTCTTTTTATTTATTTATTAATTTTGTAGTTTATTTTTACATTTTCTCTAACTTTTCTCCTTTCTTTTTACCTTTTCATTTCTCCATTACTATCAACATTAATATCACTCTTCCTTTATCCCTTCATCTTCCTTTTATTTTGACTATTCTTATCCCTATTCTCTTACTATAAATTTGCTATTCTTTCTCTCACTCTATACATATTTTATCACATAAAAAGGTTATTACTCTCTCTTTCTCATGTTTTTTTTTTTTTTTTGGTATCTTTACTTTATGTTGATGAGTTTCCATGTTTTTTAGAACTCTACTATTATTCTCCCTCTCTCTCTCTCTCTCTTCCCCCCCCCCCCCCTGGCCGACAGCCCTTTTTTAATGTGGATTTTTTTTTTTAATGTTTTATATCTTTACTTTAGATTGATTAATTTGTGTGTTTTTTAGAACTCTCTTTTAGGTTTTATTTCACGCTTCAAACTTTTTGGTTTTGTGTTTTTAAGTTGTGATATGTCTTTTTCTTTTCTTTGATTGTTAAATGCTATCATATTGCATTATAAAGATAGTATATAAGAATATAATATTATTCAATTACATAATATGACTTGGATAATTTGGTATGACTATATCATTTATTTTGACTATTCTTCTTCTCATCTTATTTTCTTTAAATTGATCTAATTTAGGTCTCTCCCGAAAAAGGTGATTATTCTCTTTCTTAATTATTTATTCTTTCTTGCAACTTAATTTTGAAAAATGATATGTCTACAACATTTTCACAACAAATCATAAGTGGCAAGTTGTTACTAGTTGTTATTATTGGGGTAAAAAAGTAATCTCAGTGGTAGGTTCAAATTTGAACCAATAACAACTAACCACTTATGATTTGTTGTAAAAATGTTGTGAATGTATCACTTCTCCTTAACTTTAGGTTGATGAGTCATTGTATTTTTTTATAACACTCTTTCTTGATTATTTATTCTTTCTTCCTTTTTACCTCTTCATCTATCCACTACTATTAGCATTAATATCACTCTTCCTTTATTCCTTTATCTTCTTTTTATTTTGACTATTCTTATCTCCATTCTCTTACTATAAATTTGCTATTCTCTCTCTCACTCTATACATATTTCACATAAAAAGGTTATTACTCTCTCTCTCTCTCTCTCTTTCTCACGTTTTTCTTTTCCATTTTTTGGTTTTTTTTTTTTTTTTATTGGTATCTTTACTTTATGTTGATGAATTTCCATGTTCTTTAGAACTCTACTATTACTCTCTCTCTCTCTCTCTCTCTCTCTCTCTCCTTTTTTGTGTGGATTTTTTTTATATTTTATATCTTTACTTTAGGTTGATGAATTTGTGTGTTTTTTAAAACGCTACTTTAGGCTAATGCATACCACTACAAAAAATAAATAGGATTAAATTGTATTTCATGCTTTAAACTTTTTGGTTTTGTGTTTTTAAGTTGTTATATTTCTTGTTCTTTTTCTTTTTTTGATAATCATTTCTTTTTCTTTTCTTTGATTGTTAAATGCTATCACATTATAAAGTTGTATATAAAAATATAATATTATTCAATTTCAAAACACGACTTGGATATTTTGGTGTGACTATATCTTTTATTTTGACTATTCTTCTTCTCATCTTATTTTTTATAAATTTATCCAATTTAGGTCTCTTCCGAAAAAGGTGATTATTCTCTTTCTCGATTATTTATTCTTTCTTGCAACTTAACTTTAGGTTGATGAATCATCGTATTTTTTTATAACACTATTTTGGGTTAATATACGATTTTATGTGTGTTTTTGAGTTCTCCATCACAAGCCTTTTCTCTCCATCTTATAGCTTTTGTTTGATTTTTGTTTGACAAAATACTTAGTTATTTTTGAAAAGAAAATTAGAATTTATATCAAAATACAATCTTGCTATGTATTTTAATGTGTTTCTCAACTATTTAAGCAATATCAAGTGTAATTTTGTGATAAGTTTTGATTACTACAATATCTCATTTAAGAAATGAGAAATTTGAATAATATATTTGAAAAAAAAAAAAAAAAAAAAAAACTACATACCATAATATAATTTAGAAAAATATGGACTACCTCAAAAAGAAATAATTTCAATCAAACACAACAAATACTAAAATGATATATATATATATATATATATATATAAAGATGGATAGATGAAAACTAATTTTAGAAATTTTTTTTTATTTTCAGAGAGAATTATACATCATACCACAGTTACAAAGTAATCATATATTCTCACGCATCGCATGGGTCTGCGACTAGTTTTTAATAATAGCTTGACTGTTAGTAATTGAAAGCAAATGAGAATAATACCATTGTCATCTGATGCCTAAGATTGAGACGAACAAGAAAATTTCAATCCGACTCTCCACTGGTTTATAAGATTTTACAATAAGGTGACCCAATATCTCCATATCTCTTTATTTTATACACTGAAGTTTTATCTAAATGATTAAAAGAGAATTTTATTTTATTTTTAATTATAAAAGATTAAAAGAGAAGTTGATTTCTCTTTGAAGAGTGTCCATGCTGCTGCCTGTGGGCCAGAATTTTCTTCAATTATTATATGCTGATGATTTGTTGCTCCTTTGCAAAGCAAGAATCTCAAGGTGTTTTACTCTAATGGGGTACTTGGAAAAGTTCTGTTTGTGGTCTGGCCAAGCAATAAACAAAGGAAAATCTGGATTTTTGTATCTAAAGGGGTCGATAGCCAATTTATTCAGCAGATTGGTTTCAATTATGACATATTTTAAAGATGAAAATAAAATATTAAGAATGTGAAAGTATTGTTTGAGTGAATTTACATGTGTAATTAAATTTGATTTTCCTTTTCATTGGCGAAGATAAATAATAAGGAACAAGGGTGTTACTGTATTAGATTTGACCAGCAACCCCCCTCCAATTGGTACAGTTTATTTAGCATATGTACAACTTTTTAAAAGTTTGCCTTTTCTAAGTACAATTATACTTTCGCAGTTTATTTTTTTAGTGAAATAAATCAATGCAAATAAGTTATACAACTGTAGTAATTTAATGATTTGAAAAAAAAAAGTTTCTAAAAATAAATAATTTGAAAAATAAATGCATTAAATGTAATCATGAATTAAGATATTTGAAATTAAAGTGTTAAATGTGTTAAACAAATACATTAATAAAGAGTTGTCAGAAATTTACGAGGCAGAAGAAGTATTTCAATTCCTCTTTCAAATGGCACACCACATGGTAGAAACTCAAGTTATTGCAAGCTGAAATTTTGCTATTTTTTGTGTACATAGATGTGCAATGCATAAAATTCAATCCACAAGACAACATCAGCAACCTTGAGAGAAATACTATTTTCATTTACACCCAGATTATTTATGCATGGTAGAAAATATAATAGGAAGCGGGGATGAACCATGCTCCCAAGAGAGCAGCCTCTGTAAAATTAGAAGGGGCCTGAAATTTACTACAGGGTCTCTAAGCTAAAGAAGACCTGATCCTCTCTATAAGACATTGTAAAAACATGTAGGTCTAAAACACCTGTATGAATGGAACTCTACAGAAATGAAACTAAAGTCTCATTACTTTATCCTGATTATATGCCGAAAAAATGAAACTGCTTCAATCCCCCTTAGTTGGAGGTCGGACACATGCACAAAAAGGCGCCTTCTTTCTCTTGTGGCTGGTTCTTACCCCACCATAAAGATAATCTCTCAGCAGAACTCTTGGTTTTCGGTCACTGATTCTTGTTTTACCTTTGCCTTCTTTGTCATCATCGAGTTTCAGTAGAAGAAACTGTACTTTCTGCACCTCCAACTGCAAGCGCCCAATTTTGTCAGACCCTCTTCGTGCCTGTTCAGAAATTTTTCTCCTTCTGGCATTTCCACTCTCATCCGACTCTATTGCAGAAATTCCATCAAAGGACAAGGAACTGTTTTCAACTGTCTTCATCAATTTGCGGTTTACATCAAACAACTTCATGATGGACTCCTCAGATTCATCCAGCTGCACCTTAACTGTATCAAATTCAATGCCTCTGCCCTTTTTGCTCTTCTCAGTAATCCCTACCTTCCTCTTCAAGTCTTCCACGGTGATTTGAAGGTTTGTCAACTTTTGGGCATCTGAATCAAGTCTTTCTAAAATCTTCCTCTTGTTCCCTTCTTGACTGGGCTCGGTATGTCTATCAGAGATTTCTAATTTGTCCACACCTAACTCCTTCTCAAACAATGATTCTGAAGAGGGATACGAATGCTTGTGTTCCTTGACAGCTCCAATCTGATTGCGAGCATGTTTTGCAGTGGCTGCCTTCTGAGACTTGCCAACCCTCAGGTCAATGCTGCCATCCCGGTTTGCGGTTTCCCATAACTCAAGCATCTGATCAGTCTCTACAGTTTCTCTCCTGCTTATCCCATATGATGAACAATCAGATGCCTGATCAAGCATGATATCTTTAGTCAGAACTTCATTCCTTGCTTCAGAGATTTCACGTGTCTGTTTCCCCAGCTTTAGATTATTACTGTGTCTGTCACCAAGTTCCTCTTTGACCTGATATGGAGTAATATGCTTGCTTGTTACAACAAATTCTCGAGACAAGCGGCTTTGAGATTTTAACTCTTCAATCTCGCTCAATGCAGTCTCTAGTTTGGCATTCGTGTTAAGGTGCTCCAGCATTGCAAGCCTCTCTGCTTCTACCACTGCTTTTTCAATAGCTTTGATCCTTCTTTGCACATCCTGCAAGTCTGAAAATCCATCTGGCTCCATGGAAATTTGATCTTCATCCCTTTGTTGATAGCTTTCAGCAATAGGGTGAGTCATTAAATGAGCATCCTGCAAACATGTGGGATATAAAGCACGGACATTATTACATGAGAACCAAAATCACATGTTAGAGTTAGAAAGGGGGGTGGGGGGACACTACATCATAAGGTCTCCCTCAAATACAACCCATGTAATGAAAAACCTTATTGTGAAATTTTTAATAATGAGAAGCTAACAGTAAAATTGAGCACACTGCAACAGCTGATCAACAGCCCCTTAAAAGTCCTAGAATTTTAAAAATTAGCCATGTAGGAAGCACCGATACAGATATGGGATATGTATATGAAAGTTACCAACACAGCAATACGTTAATTCTTGAAATTTAGGATATAATACAGTATAGATAATTTAATCAATTAATACATATACAAATATCTTTTGATGTACATATTATACTAAGTTTTAGCTTAAATGTAAGCAACAAATTCTAAGAGGCACAAAGCATGTATAAATAATAAATTATTAAGTCATTAGTTCCATAGAAAGAAAGTAAGAGAAAGAAAGAGATAATAAAAAAATAAATAAAGCAGTATCCTACACTAATTATCCATATCTTCCATATCTGATAGGTGTCTGGTGTGGATATGGCTGCTATTTTGAAGTATCAGTGTTTCCTAATTGACCACCGAATCAGAAAGTTAATTCTACTAAATCCTATGTCTCGGCAACTCATTGAATAAAAATGCAAAAGAAAAGACAAGGCCATGCTAGTGAGGTAAGGTACATAGATAGTAGGAGCTACCACAAACAAGGAAAATCACACTTTTATAAAGGGATTACCATTGCTTCTTCCAGTAGCAAGTTCAATTAAAGCTTTAAGAACTCATACATGTTACACGACACAATATTATGGCTCAAGGTAAATCCAATTTTGCTAATGCATAGAGTACGTATAACAGGATAAGGCAATAAATGGAATGAAGCATTTAAGAAATAGACCTTGGTCTCCATAAGGGCAGAAATTTCAGTAATGGAGAATAGATAGAAATTACCATTGCTTCTTCATTTTCAACTGCGAGAGGTTTATAATTGAAAAGAGTGTGCTTCTCCAGAGAATATATGCAATTTTTGAAAGAGATGACAGCCGGGGTATATGCAGCCAACTGAGCTTGTAGTCCTCCATTTTCGAATTCCAAGGTGCTAATTCTATCTTTCAGCAATTCAATCTTCATATCTTTGGAATTACTTCTATCTTCAAGGCTCTCACATGCTTCAACTAGCTCACGAATCTTTCCTTCAAACAACACTTCACAGACGGAGGAGCTTTGCTGTTCAGAAAAAAAAGTGGCAGCCTGAGACTCCCACAGTTCAGTCTCATCTCTCCCCTTTTGCAGTTCAGAACTCAACCTTTCCTCCCTAATTTTAGCCTCATCATATTTATTCTTCAGATCCTCCACTAAGTTGTGCAACTCTGTTTTCTCATTGGTTATTGCACTGATTATCTGTTCTGCTTCCGAAAGCTCATTTTTCTTACGGCACAATAGATCCTTTCCACTCACAACTTCACATCTTAATTGATCACTAGCAGATTTAACTGATACAATCTCATTCTCCAAATTATTCACCAACTCCTTGAGATCTGAATTTTCCATTTTCACACCATCATATTTACCCTCCATAATTCTTAGCTTCTCTTCTAGGTCATTAGTGACGAAATGAAGTTTAACCAAATCTTTGGTGAGCTCTTCCAGTTCCACGAACTTTTCAAAGACTATATTATTAAAAATCAGAGAAAGGTTACACTGAGACATTGTTTCACCAAACAAGGCCCAGTGTGCTTCTTCTAGGTTATGTTTTTCATCCCCTAAGTCAAGTACCTCCTTACTCAGGGATCTTTTCTCTTCAAGCACCTTGCAATTCTCTTCCTGCAGGTTCTGGTTGGCCCTTTGCAAGTCCAACAACTGCTGACTCAGATTTTCTGTTTCAGTTGTTAATACCTTCTCCCTCTGATCTCCCTCCATTACTTTCAACCTCAATTCTTCACTCATCTCCAAAAGCTTTTGGATCTCAGTCTGCAACAATAAGGACTGCTCACACCGAATCATGAACTCTTGAGCAAGGGTGTCTCTTTCTGTCACAAGATTTGTTCCATCTACTTTCAATTGCCCAAGTAGTGTAACAAGAACTGACTTCTCAATTAGCAGCTGCTGATTTTCATCGTAACTCCTAGACAGAGAGTTTTGTGTCTCTTGAAGTTTGCACAGTATGTGGCTTAGAACAGCTTCATCTTGGTTGATCTTATCTTCGAACTGGTCCACATCAATGCCAAGAGTCTTCAACACCTGATACAATCCCATCCTCAATTTTTTTATTTGCTCAAACAAGGATTTCACTTCCACCTGTTGTTCAAGATTTTCACGCTCCAATTCAGAAATCAGTTTCTCTGATAATCTGGATCCTTCCAATAGTTTTTGGCACTCGATCAAAAGAGAGAAAATTTTATCTTTTAGATCATTCACACATTTCTGCAAGACAAAGATCTCCATCTGAGCGCTGACAGCTTTGTCTACCTCCTCTTCATATTCTTTCTTCCTGCACTGACCTTCTTCTTCCAAAACACAAATTTGTAATTCCATAGCAGCCAACCGAGTTTCACTCAACCTTGAAAAAATGATATGTTCTTGCTTTGCAGCATCCAAGGAAGCCTGCAGTTGCTCTACTTTGTGAAGTGCAGATTCTCTCTCATTCTCAAGACTTGAGTGCTCATATTCTAATACTGTGTATCTTTTCTCCAGATCTTCCAGTCTTTGCTTGGAAATGTCCAGCTGAGAAACTAAGCTTTCTCGCTCAGTAATCAGGCCAAACTTTTCAGTATCAAGCAACTGGCAAGAACCTTCGAGGATCTTCAATTTCACCCTGAATGCTTCAAGTTCAGCGTTTGCATCAAAAAGGGAATTCTCAAGAAAGTTCTTTCCTTCTGAGAGTTTATCCAAATTATTAGTTGCAATTTGTAACTGAGAAACCAGGGTGGCCTTTTCAGCAACAAGAGTGGATTTCTCTCCAAAAAGAGACTGACAGGATTCTTCTAATTCTTTTACCTTCCCTCTAACACCTTCTAACTCAACATTCAAATCTGAGAGAGAATTCTCCAAAAAAGCATTTTTCTCCTTAAGTTTTTTCATGATTTCCAACTTTTCCAACAGAGCAACTCTTTCACTTCTTTCTGCCTCACAGTTCTCTTTAAGTTTTGAGTTCTCATACTGCAATTCCTTCACAGATGACCCAAAGCAGTCCGCGTCAAAGCCTACTGACTCCACCTGCTCTAGCATAGTCCAGTGTTTCTTGTTCAACTCCTTAAGCTCCTCTTTCAGACAGTATATTTCTTGCTGAAGTGCATTTCGTTGGTCCACTCGAAGTAAAACCTCCTCTTCAAGTTTCCCTATTGTCTCCCTTAAGCTTAAGATCTCATCTTGCAAATTTTTTATCGACACAGCTGAAGACAAATTGAGCTCATTCAAACTCTTGTTCTCCTCCTTGACCTTCTGGACTTCATCCATTAAACCCTGATTACAAGTTTCCATGTCCTTTAACATTAGGTTTCTATGCCGAAGTTCTGCCGCCAGAGATCTCAGTTCTTCCTGGGATTGAGAATGTAAATGTTGCAGAGTTTGGAAAGCAGTTTCAGCCTCCACAAATCGCAACCGCTCTTCTTGTATACAAGTCCAGAGTCTACCCAATTCCTTCTGCTTCTCTGTAAGTTCCTCACTTTGAGACCCCATCTTATGCACCAAAGACTCCAACTCGGACTGTAAAGACTGATTTGAATTTTCAAGCAGAAGACACTTTTCTTCAGCATCCTTTAACTTTGCAACTCCATCGTTTATCTCAGTATTTAGCCTTTGGGCCTCCTCCTGGGCACATGAGATTTTCTGCTCCAGACTAGATATCATCTCCAGGCTTTGATGGTACTGGAGGGCAGCAGCTTTCTTCTCTTCAGTTAATTTGACAAGTGCTTGTTTCAGGGTCTCAACTTCACATTCAGCTTTATTGGCTCTTTCATTAATTGTTCTGGCATTCTCCTCTGCATGTAGTAATTTGTCTTCCAAGTTTGATACCATCTCCAAACACTTTTTGTATTGAGCAAGCACAGCTTCTTTTTCAGCTTCTACTCTCACAAGGTCTTGCTTTATGGCTTCAGCTTCAACTTCAGCTTTACTAGCTCGCTCATTAAGTTCTCCAGCATCCTTTTCAGCACGAGAGATATTGTTCTCCAAATTAGATATTCTATCTAAACACTGCTGGTATTGAATAAGACTGGTTTCTCTTTCAGACTCTAATTTGGCAATGGATTCCTTCAAAGTTTGAACTTCAGCTTCAGCTTTACTGGCCTGTTCACTAAGTCCCTTGGAATCCTCTTGTGCACGAGAGATTTCCGATTCCAGATTGGATAATCTCTCTAAACTCTCTTGATATTGAAGTAGACCTGCTTCCTTTTCAGCTTCAAATTTAGCAAGGGTTTTCTTTAAGGTTGAAATTTCTGCCTCAGCTTTACCCAATCGCTCAGACTCAGAAAGAAATCGAGCCTGGATGTTATGGCTCCCATTGTTTTGCACGCTTCGTTCCTTCTCCGCATCTTGAAAATTGAGTCCTTTTCTTGCCTTTCCTTCGGAAAACTTTGCATGGCTCCCTGCTTCTACAGAGCCAAACAAATCATTAAGCTGTTTCAAACCCTTTCTGATTGCTACAGTATCAGATTCTTCAGTAAACGCTTCATTCTTCTTCAAAGCATGGAAATGAGATGATAGTCCCAAAGCATCCTTTTGCAATTCATCAGGGTCAAACATTGCACGTACGGGGGTTGGCATATCAGGTGTTTGGGGATCAGTCATCTCATTAGCAGAACCTGCAGGTGAATCATCAGCCAGAACAAATGGAACTTGGTTTGGAAATGCTTCTGCCATAGTCCTATGAGCCTGGCGTAGCGCTCCAGTTGCATGATCATATCTTTCAGCCAACGCACGATATGCTCGGTAAAACTCCTCAACCAATTTCATAAGCTCTGGTCGTTGCTTGTAATACATCTCTGCTCTCCTTGCAAAGGAATCTGCATCTTCTTCAATAAGTTTGATCATCTGTTTGACTTTGGCATCCATATCTGTTCGAGCAGAAAGGAAATCTTTGGTCAACACACACACATACACAGCACTGATGCTAGGTATAATAAGGAGGCCATCAGCCTTGGGATTCATGTAGCAGAGGAAAATAACCTAGTGAAGCTAATAATTTGCAGTTGCACATAGAACATAGAGTAAATAACCTAGTGAAGCTAATAATTTGCAGTTGAACATAGAACATAGAGTTGATTGCATTCTTTCCAATTAAGGGTGCAAACCTTCACTTGAGAGCCAGAAAAGCAGATATACTGATGCAAACAGTATAACCAATCTAGCACAAGTCTATGAACAAAATGGTATGTAGCTTTTCAAGGAGCCACATTCCCTCAGGAACATGCTTAATAGCAGCCACCTTCTTTTTGGATCATTGATCAGATTTATGTTAAGGGTGTGCTAGTGAGTAACATGCTTGAAATGCATTATTTAAAAACTTCGTAATAGCTTAAGCTTTTGGAACTAGTGTTTCAGCAAAATGGTATGCATTGTTGATGGCTAGAGAGGAGAGTAAAAAATGAAAATGATATAAGAGCTCAACTGAGAGCAACCGGCTTCTCTACCTACAAGTGTCAAGCACACTTCTGCCCTTCCATATAAGCTATCCAAAGCAACCATCACACTATTCAGTGCCATTTGCACCACATACATAACTCAGTTGAGGAAATGGAATTAGAAAACAATAATAATATGCTTCTGTCATCAAAATTGAGATGGCAGTAAGACATCATTATAATAAGTAAATTCTTGCACAAATCCCTTCAAGAGATTGAAATGTGTTAACATTTTTTGAACCAAAAAAAAAAGTGTTAACGTTGATAAGCTTTTTTGTTCAATTAAAGGAACTAATCACACACTATAATCTTGCAAGACTTTGTTTGGTTCTCAAAAAGACAGGAAGAGAGGGGATGGAGGAGGGAACACCATTAAATGACATTTGTCTCACAAATTATTTGACCCTTTCAATCATTTTCCTTTTCTTTAACTTCTAGGAACCAAATGGAAGTATCAAATCATTATAAACCGATCTCTAGGAAGTCTAAATTAGAAGATCTGGTACCTGAATCATTATGTCCAACAAAAACGCAAACAAGTCCTATAACAAAGAAAGCAATACCTGTAAGATTTTCCTGGAGCCATTTTGAATTTTTAGGGCTTATATGGCTGTCCCACCACCAAGAATACTTGCGTTTTGAATCAGCTTGGGATAGGGTTGCCATGATTCCAGCCAAAATCACCACCACTTTTGAAACTCACTTTCAGGCCAATTGTAAACCAGATAGCAAATCCCAAATAATGGAACAAAACGCAGAACAAGATATAGATAGATATAAAGCACCCAATCTATACTTATTAGCAGGATTATTTGTTGCTTCCTTGTACCTATTCAACAAAATTGACAAAAGTAAAAAAATTACAACCACACTTCAGCTTCAGTTGAATCAGCACAATTAGTATGCGAGATCAGGTTCCAAAGAACTAGGATGAAAGAATCAGCAAGCATAGTACCTGATCAATTGGACCCCAGTCCAAAAATTATGTACAAGAAGTAACTTCTACCTTTTAGAATTTTTCACACTACCTGATCAAACACAGACCATATAAATTGTGAGAACATGAAAAAAAAAAAAAAAAAAAAAAAAAAAAAACATGATTATGCACAAGGTAACACTTTCAGAGAATATAAGTTTAGAAATCTGTTCAATCCACAAAAGTCATGATCATGCACAAGGTATCAGAACAACCTGATAAACTACAAAAACCTTTAGAAAACATCATCAATTTTACAACTCCATGAATCCAAAAGTAAAGTAACAAACTTTTTAATACCCAGTAACTAAATTAAAATTTTAGTAAGTGGCAATAGAATCAACCATACAAAGAGCCATATAAAAAAATAAAATAAATAGTTACCTGAAACTGATATACATGGGCATGGAAATTTTAACTGAAGCTGACAAATTCAGAGATGAAAAGGCTTACCAATGAGAATCAGATTCTGGGTCTTGTTTGGTTTGGATTGGATTGGATTGGATTAGCAGCTGTTACAAGAGCACCTTCAGCTGCTTTTCCTCTTTCATTCTCAACCCATGTTAAGTTGGATCTTTCTGTATCTGTCTCTGTCTAATATAACTCTGTTTCTCTTTCTGTTTGTGTTTTACTTTGCTTTGCTCTTATGTTGTGGTTTGGTACCATGTGGGGCTGCCTGAGAAGTGAGAACAGAACAAAGAAAACAAAAACAAAAAAGGTTGGCGGAGACAAAATCACAAAACCAACTAAAATACAAAGGAAAGGTGAATTTGCAATTAATGATTTTTTTTTTCTTTGATAGGAAGGAGTAATTATTTCCTTAATTTGGTTTTGTTATTTACTAAGCTACTCTTTTGGCAAGTTTATAAGACTCTTTTTTGAAATTTAAAAACTTTCTAGCTTCGAAATTACTAGGTTGTCCCTTTGGTTAGGATTTCAAACATGTTTTTCCTTGTGTTCTACTACATGTTTTTACTAATCAAATCATGGTTTTGTGCCTGAACTTTTAAAGAGGATTTTGTTACCAAAATTACCAAAGACCGGATCCGGATCCTCTCCATTTCTATTTGAAATGGAGAGTGTCCAGTTAAGGGTTAAGATTTGCTTAAAAAGTATCTAAGGTCTACAAAGTGCCACCTCAATTAAAAGTTTTTAATTCCTCAGCCTCCAAATGCAGCATTGTTAATATCACTGTTACAGAACTTACACACAAGCAAAAAACCAAAATTTTAGCCATGCGCCTAAAGCCTGCGGAGTTGACGACGATATGGGAGGAGTGGGTGGCAACCCAAGGAGCTTGCTCTAACATCGTCCATGGCAAACCTAAACCACACTGTGTGGAAGCTTGGTGGGTTTCCAACTTGGATCTGATTTTGTGTTTTCATGGATTGATGGGTTTACAACTTGGAGATTGGTGTTGATTTTGTGAATAAAGATGATGCAGATCTTTTGATTTTAGTGGGTGTATGTTGGGTTCAAATTTCTGGATATGCATACCTGTTTCTAGGTTTGATTGTTGGTGTATGTTGATTTCTGGGTTTTGAATTTTGGTGGGTGTATGTTGATTTCTAGATTTTGGTTGGTGGATGTTGATTATTATTTGATCTAAAGTTTTGAATTTCGATTTATTTGGTTATAAAGAAATTACTGGAAAGGCAAAGAAAAGGAAAAAAAAAAAAGAATTAATTTAGTTGAGAGTATTTATATACAATGTTGGTGTGGGTGGCTTGGCAATGTGGTAGTTTTTTCCTAATTCGAAGTTTCCTACTTTTGTTGGTTTCTCACTTTCTTTTCATTCTCTTTCTTTTCTCACCACAAGTTCATCATATTCAGAAACACCAAAAGACTAACAAAGCATCAAAAGTTGAATATATAAAACAAGCCATAAATCACAACCACAGAACACAAAATAAACACGAAATTCATGTCTTGCGGGGCCTGTAGCAAAAGCCAAACGAAGAACAAGAGAGAGAGAAACGACGCCCCAGTTTTGGAAAATCAACTCATGAGTCAACAGTAGCACGATATTTCTGAAGATGGTGGCCGGTGGCTAATGGGCAGTCGAGATTGAAGAATTGAGTCTTGAAGGGGATCCAAAATCCAGATACAAGGATCTGGTGCTTTTTTTTTTTTTTTTTTTTTGAGCCATAGTTAACTTTGTTTACCATAGTTATTTGTTATTTGGTCAAGTTAAAAACTTTTAATTGAGGTGGCACTTTGTAGACCTTAGATTCGTTTTAAACAAATCCTAACCCTTAACTGGACACCCTCCATTTCAAATAGAAATTGAGAGGATCCAAATCCACCAAAGACCTCCCAATACTTTTTTTTTTTTACAATTTTTTAATGTAATCTAAATCGAAGGATTCCAAAAAAGGCTTGATAATTGAATAATTAAAACTTACTTAGTTCTCCTTTTCAACACTGTTTGTCAAGAGTCTTAGGGGGTGTTTGGTGAGTGTTTTCAAACAACAATTTTCAGTTTTTAAACAACATTTCACGCATTTTCACACATTTTTTTATCCACACGTATTTCCACAAAAATTTTTAAACAATAATTTTCAATTTTTAAACACATTTACCAAACGGGCTCTTAACTCTTAAGACTCAATGTCAATGGCATTAGCTAGTTCTCTCTCCCAAGATAAACATGAACACAATTTGGGTCTCCTAATTGTTGTAAAGAACAAAAAAATTCTGGGTTGATTGTCATAATATGATAAGCAATCTAAAAAAATAATTAAGATAAAAATAAAATTGCATGATATTTTTCTTATATTAACATAATAATAGAGACTATAATTTTTTATGAGACTCTACCTAACTTTTTTTTTTTTTTTTTTTTTTGAGAAGAGACTGCCTAACTTAAGAGAAGATGATTAAGATAAAATAAAATTTTCAATTGTTTGACTTATCAAACTCAAATACAAAATTACATAAATTGTTGCTTTCACAACACGTTCAAAAATGTTAAAACACCTCGAGACATGTATTTTATGAGCTAATCTTCCTCTTTGGACTAATTAAAAACATGACATTACTATTTTGTTATATAAAATTAGGATTAACGGTTATATTGAAATCACAAAAATATCTCTAAAGTCATTGTCTACTAGCATGTTTTAGCACTCCACATGTCATAATCCAAGGTACCCCTACAATATTATGGTTCTCTAAAAAAAATTTATCCAAAGTAAAATTTTTAAAATGTGTGAATTGGATTTTAACAAATTAATAATGACATCTAACATAATGACATCTAACATGATAAGATCATTCAATTTATGGATAACATGATAAAATCATTCAATATATATATATATATATACATTCCTTTAAAAAAAAAAAATCTATTTAGAAATTAGAATCCCTTTAAATGTCTGCACCAGCCGTTGTAGTCTAAATTTATCAGATTTACCATACTGACAGAAAAGTTCATTACTTGATGTAGCAATAGTAATTAGTGAAATCCAGCGCCCAATTAAAAACCTCATTTAGTTTCTTTTAAAAAAATTTAAATTAATACCATCAAAAAAAATTTTAATTAATAAATTTGGAAAGTGTAGGGGGGGGTATTAAAGTAATTAGGGGGATAGAATCTTTTTTTTTTTTTGATAAGGGGATAGAATCTTTAATGTTTGGTGTGATATTATATATATATATATATATGTATATATGGGCCCGGTTAACAAATTAATTTTTAGAAAAATTTTATTAAAAATTAAAAAAATTGTCAAAATTTTTTCAATTTTTGATAAACTATTTTTCAAAATTAATTTACTGTTGTGTGTCATAGGACACACATTTTATATATATATATATATATATATATGATGCCGAGTATGACAAGTGTGGTCTTCTTTTTCAGATAGACAAAAGGTAACGTCGTCGGGGGCTGTGGTAAAGGGACCGTCCTGATTGGTCACGCGGCTAACTTATTCCTCTTTCCAAATTGAATGGACCACGTGTATTTCATTAATAATGAATATCAACTTAGTATATATCCTCACTCTTTTTCTTCTTCTTCTGCTTTTTATTTATTTTTTTATTTTTTTGTGTGACAGCAATGCCAATAAGTTTTTTTTTTTTTTTTTGGGAAAAATGGTTTTAAAAAAAATAAATAAATAAATTTGGATATACACCATATTTTATGATAAGTTATAAAAATAAAATAAAAAAGAGTTAAAAAATAGAAAAGATGTTAAGTCTATTCACACGAAAATTAAGATTAAAAAAAAAACCTCTAATGTTGTAATTATCCAATTATTAAATACATATATTAACCATCAAGAAGGCATGATTTATAAATTATGATTGAGGAATTGACTATAAGTATGTTTAGGAAAAAAAAATTTTTGACTGTTTTAGTGTTTTTTTTTTTAGAGTTAACTTATGATGTCAATTTTTGAAATTATGTTCTTTATTATAAGATTAAGACATCAATCGATTTTTTGTATAGACAGGGATTGAACTTAGATTTCTTATTCAATTATTATAGACTTACAAGTTGAGTTAACTAGAACTCATAAAATAAACTTTTTTTTAAAGGGTTTCAACATATGGCATCCGTTTCTCATGATTACCCAAGAAACTTTACTAGTTATTAGTTTTCATGTTGAATTTGGGTTTCAAAGGCAATTGGTTCATAACTCTCTCAATTTTTTCTTTTCTTTTTTTATCTGAGATAAAATTATACTTTAACCTAATCTAAGTGTATGTGTTATTTATTTATTCCATTAATCATAGTTTGCTATGTGTTTCATTTGGCGTAGTGTGTGTGTATATATATATTTTTTCATTTCAAATGTTATTTTTCTTACCAAAAAAGTTTGTTATTTTTATAAGGAAAAAAAAAATTTAGCAAGCTATGATGGGTGGAGCATAAAGTGAAACACCCAAAATATGATAAAGAACTTTTAACACTTTACCCACATTTGAGTTGGACCATTTTAATTTTACTTACACATAGTTTGAAAAAGTGTTACTTTACCCACTCAAGATTAGTTTCTGATAGTAATCAACAAGAAGTAAGCTTCATCCATAATGGTCGTCCAAGACTAGTAACGTCCAAAACAGTCTTCAGAAAGGTGAAAAGAGAAATATGCACCACAAACATAAAATAAGGGCGTCCAAGCATGTCACCAGTCGTCCAAAGAGAATCTGGCCATCCAAAGAGAACCTGGTCGTCCATACTATGAGAGGGTATGAACGACCAATAAACACTTAGTAAATTTCTGAATATTTTCCACAATCTCAAATGGTTAGACCACTAACCCTCATCTGGGAACGTGAGGTGGATTCCCCCAAATTCACTCCACTCGCCCCATTAAGTCCACACATCTCCCACAATGTTAGTGGCACCTAACAAATAGACCCACTCCAAACTCTCTATAAAAGGGACCAAACCTCACCTAACTAAGGTATGTTTTACTATTCATCCACTCGCTATACTTGTATTCTAGAGAGAAAACTGACTTAATCATCGGAGGATCCTTGACTGATTCACCCCAATCACCTTCGATAGTTTCTTTCTTCCTCTTCAAGTCATTCAACCATCGTTAAAATCCAGAGCGTTCAACCACTGATTTTCGAGCATCATCAGTTTCATTATATAACTGTTACTATCTCATCATTTTCACCATTGAAAACATTAAGAATAATAAACAAATCAAGATTTGAAACCTAAAGGAAAAAGTGACACTTTTCAAATGGAAAATAATCAGTGCAGTACTAGAAAACTAACGCATCTTCAACAACAATAATAATAGCATATGGCCATAATAGATATTTGACACATAACTAAAGATATCTTAGCTGTTTTAAAAATAAATAAATAATAATTATAAAAAGCTCTTTTTTTCCTTTTTGCTTTTTTCTACTTAATCACAATAAATCCTTGTGGTCACAATTGACCTGATCATTAATTACGTCCATTACTGTGGAAATGCATCTAGTGCATGTTGAGGAAAGAGAAATGATTATTAATTAAGAGATGGTTCAATCGTATCATTTGTTGGGGGTCTGCAGAAGGTGCCCACCAAGCAAAATGTTTATACTTGATGCACATGGCTCAATAATGGTTTGCTAATGCAACTTAAAACGTTAACTAAATTTATAGAACCAAGAAAAGGAAATTATTACTCTTTTGATTTTTTAATCAGAATTATTTTCTGCTTTATTCGAAGAAATGCCAATCTATATTTATCGTTTGCTAAAAAATTAAAAACCCTTTAATATATGCCTCAAATCCATCATGGGATCTATATCATGCATGTTTCAATTATACACAAAAACGTCCAAAAAAGTTTACCTGTTCAACAATTGGAAGCATGCACAGCACCAATATATCTTGAGCTAATAATATATACAACATTTTTGTTCATTGGCCCCTAACATGATTCAAATTATGTATTGTTTATAACTTTATAAGAAGGCCCAATCACTTATTAGGAAAGCTTTTTTGGTCAAATGATTGTAAATAGAATTCAATGTATAAAGAAGATGAGTGTCTGATATCGCTTGTATATGAGATTATTATGTAAGAATATTAAATAATAAATTGTTACAGGGCAGAATAGAAAGGAACCTTACGGTCCAACTATAATTATTAATTTAATAGAAAATAAACTTATAATAGAATGGAATTTTGCTAATGCCAAATAAGTGTGAAGTGTAATTCTTTGGATTCTTCTAGTGAGAAAGACATGTTGAAGTTGAATTATTGAATAAGGGATAAGAATATTTTTAAAAATATGGATTGTTTGGTGGAATATATATACATATATATATATATATATATAAGTATAAACCAATCAATTGGAGAAGTTGGTCTTCAATCACCAGCCTGATAGATAAGGCGGCAAGCTTGAAATCTTTGATTGTTAGTTAACTATATGATGAAAACATATTAGTCAACAGAAAAGTTATAGATAGTGCTTTTGTTTAGAGAAAAATCACAGATGATAGGATGTGTAGCAAATCGGCTGTGTGTATGTGTTTGTGTGTGTGTGTGAGAGAGAGAGAGAGAGAGAGAGAGAGAGAGATGTTGGGTGACTTGTAAGTTTAGATAGAATCACATGGTGATTCCTTAGGCTTACAGACACTATTTATGTCACTCTTCCTTGCAAGTTATACTAACGGTTCTGCTACTATTGAGTGAATTGTAGGCCAAAGTGCCAAAGTTTCACCACATAAATTTTTGGGTTAAAGCAGGCACCCCACTTATCCTTTAGCCCATGAGCAAGTACCTTCATGCAAGGGACCTTTTTAATCATTGCTAGTGAATATTAAAGTTCAGCAAGGAGGAAGATCCTTACATAATTTGAACCTTTAATTTTTCTATTTGTATTGTAATGTGCAATCAATTAAAAAGAATGGGTAATTGTCTCATGTTGGTTAAGAGAGCATGTTGTGTGTAGTATAACTTACCTCACCTTCCTTTAAAAATTATCATGTCTTTTGAGCAGAGTTGTGATGTACTTTTATGTTAGAACATTTTTTTCTCTCCCTTGTGTGTATACTGTGTTTATATAAAATACATTCTCCCGAAATCATATGCATATCAATATTATTGAACTCTATTGAAGTGGAAAATTATAAAAATACCAAACCCTTACTCTCAAAGGCCAAAACTATGAAATATAAGTCCTCAAGAATCTCAGGGAAAAAAGGCTTCAGTAAAAAAATAATAAGGTTTACAGGTTAAAGTTTTGGGAAACATTTATTTTTTTATTACAAGGTGACATACTGACATCATTACAAAAGCAAGCAAAAAACCAAAAGAAACGGTTATGTAAATTAATTGCCCAGCAAAAGGGTGGCTCTTCACGTGAGGGGGAATTTTCACTGACCACTTGGGGCATACATGGTCTGGCTAGAAAACCTTTGAGAGTGACTTTACAAAAGCAGCTACAGTTTCTCCCCGATACTATAAGACCCTTAACCAAGGTCCAACTGAGGTTAAAGAGGAAAAGGTGACCAAACTCCTACTCATCTCCACGAAAAATGTTTTAGAAGAAGAGTTAAACTTATGGTCATGATTTTGAAACCCCACTGTTTAATGAACCGAAAAAGAGAGAAGTTCAAAATTTTTGAGGTCGGACCGAGGGTTAATCGAGATCAAACCGTAATGTGTCATTTAAGTTTTTAATATATTTGATATATAAATTGGTTTATATTTATTAATTTTTCATTCTTAACCAACAAGATGTGCTTGGCCCAATGGCTTATAGAACCAGTCCAGTGACCAATTCCCGCTTAACCTAGCTGTTGGTATAGGCAGGAATAAAACCACAATCAAATCAGAAATTTCAGTAATTGAATTAATTCTACCTGCAAAATTTACCAACTATGAACAGTGAGTCTAAGGATGTAGAACAAAAATTAATATTTTATTCTCACACTCTCTCTCTCCAAATTAAAAAAAAAACCCTATTCTCTTTCCTCAGTCTCTATCCATTCTCTATCTCTTTAGTCACCGGTCTCAACTCTCAACCTTTCTCCCTTTCTCAGGTCAGCTCTCTCTTTCTCCCTCTCTCATATCAGCTCTCTCAAACCTTGCTCTATGTAGATCAGTAATGGCTAAGCATGGTGGCTCCGTGGAGGTGACCTTGCTTCATGTAGATTGGTGGTGGCTGAGCATGGTGGGCCCGTAGAGGTGTTGTGGTTTGGGTTCGCGTGTTTTGGTCCCTGGATTGGGTCTAGGTCTGTGTAGATCGGTGGTGGTGGTGGGTTTACTCATCGGTGGGGTTTTTTTTTTTTTTTTTTTTTTTTTTTTTTTTTTTTTTTTTTCTATTTTTGAGGTGGGTTTGGTGATTGGTGGTAGTGGGTTGATGGTGTTGGTTTTGGTTGTGTTGATGGTGGTGTGGGTTTAATGGGTTTTGGGGTTGCTTTGGTTGTTGTTGGTGGTGGTTCATGGTGGATTTATGGGTTTAGTGGTGGTGGATTTGTGGGTTTTTGTGTGTTGGAGGTGGTGGTGGTGTGTGTATGGTGTTGGAGGGGTTGCTGATTTTTTTTTGATTGTTGGGGTGTGTGTGGTGGTGAGGTGGTGGGTGGCTGAGCTCCTCTTTCTCATGTGGTGGTTGCTAGAGAGACAAAGACAAAGAAGAGAGGAAAGAGAGAGATGGGAGAAGAGAGAGAAATGAGTTTTTTAATATTATTTTATTAAGTAGTTTATATTATTTTATTGGGATGTATGTAAAAATGAAAACTGAGATGTAGGATGAGTTGTAAAATGGGTTGATAAAATAAATAAAATGGTGTTTGAGAATGCAAAATAGGTTTATTTTTCCATCCTTGGATGCTAGTGCTCTAAGTCGTTACTAGTTCTAATTTGAACATATCATTGAAATTACTTTTAACCCTATTAATAATAAAGGGAAATTATACTTTATCACCCTAAACTATATCTCATGTTACACTTTGCACCCTAATACTTTCGAGTGTATTTTTTGCACCCTAAACTATGACCCTTGTTACACTTTGTCCCCCGACGTTAAGTTTGCTGTTAACTTAGATGGAAAAATATGACACCATATGAAAATACCTAATTGTCCTTCTTCTCAATGCTTTAAAAACAAAAGATAAATTACACTTTACTACCCTAAAGTATATTCCTTATTACACTTTGCACCATAAATTTTGAATTTTCATCCAAGTTAAGAGCAATCTTAATGGCAAGGTGCAAAGTGTAACATGTGTCATAGTTTAGGGTGCAAAACGTGCATTCAAAAAATTTAGGGCGCAAAGTGTAACATGAGATATAGTTTAGGGTAGTAAAGTGTAATTTCTCCTAATAATAATTGATAATAACTTATCACTTTATTGTGAAAATTTTATAGTTGAAATGTAAGAGGGAATATATAGTACACTAGGGCTCGTTGGGTATTCGCTTATTTTGTTGAAATTAAAAACTTTTTGTTAAAAGTACTATAGATAAATGTAAAAGTTAGCTGAAATGATATAGTGTGACCCGTAAATGGTACCAAAAAGTGTAGTGGGACCCATAAATAATAGCAAAAATATATTGAATAGTAAAATAAGTTGGCAAAAATAATTTTTGCCAAACAGACACTAGAGTCCGTTTGAATACAACTTATTTTTGCTGAAACTGAAAATACTATAGCAAAATAAATTTTAAATATGTGAATAGTGCTGTGAGACCAATTTTTAATATTTTCTTTAATAAAGTGGTTGTGGCATGAACAGTGCGTGAACAGTATATGAACAGTGTATAAACAGTAACTTTGTCTCTTGCACAGTGTAATCACGTGCATAAATAGTATCGGTTACTGTTCATAAGCGCTGAAAAAAAAAAAAAAAAAAAAAAGGCAAAACGTGCAAACACACAAACGCAAACGCGAATCCAAATTTAGTGATGGTCTAAATTTCAAAATTTATATACATCTTTTATCCACGTTCCACAGTGATCAAGGATGTTGATTTTGACAAAGCAAAAACAATAAAAAATTTGTAATCTAAGGACTTTTTGGGTCATGCGGATTAGAAGGATGTATAGCCGCTGTCTTAGGACTCGAGAGACCATCATGATTCTTATGTTATCTTCAATTGTAGGGTTGCTTTTTCTGAAGTTACCACTAACGTCACCACCACCCAATGAAGTTACTATGGTGTCAACAAAGTAATCAACTCTAGGGTGTGAACAATTCTGGTTGGTCCTCGATTCAAATAAACAAATTTGTAAGTTGTGTAACCCAATGTGAACGGAGATTTTATACTACCTGCTAGTGTGGAATGTAGAGTAAAATACTTTTTTAATAGAAAATGGGCTTGATTTATTTCCAGTACTTTTTTAACTAGAAATCTCATTTTATCTTAAATACACAATAGCAAATGGTAGTAGGTTTTAATCTCCACATTTTATTTAGTAAGTAGGTGATGCGATAGTTTCTAATTAAAACAAAAAGAGATTCAAGTTAAAAAAATACTGGAGGTAAACCAAAACCATAGAAAATAATCTTAGAAAAAAGTATTTGTTTTTCTTTGTTTGGTTGTGATTCAAAAAATAATTGCCTAACATTTTGGTTGCACCCAACAATTTCGTCAATGATAGTAGTTGTGGGAAGTGGCAGTGGTAGTGACAATTGCAGATGATTGATGAATAATGATAGTGGCCATAGTCAATAAGCAGTGGTCGATTGTGACTATGGTCAACGAATGATGGTGATTGGCAATAAGTGGCCAGGGGTGGCAATGACTAGATTTAGATCCTCTAGATTTCTTAGGGTACTCTACTAATAAATTTCCTTAAATCCTAACAATTCTTTTATGATTTAAGAGTCTAGATTTTGCCATGTCAACATTTCACTAATAATACTCTTAAAATAATATAATAATGTTGCAAACAAAACAATTAAGATTATTATTAGTGGAATGCTGACATGACAAAATCTAGACCATTAAATCATTAAAGAATGGTTAAGATTTAAGGAAATCTATTTGGTAGAGTACCCTAGGAAATCTAGATGATCTGAATCCGGCAATGACTAGGTAAAGGATGGGCCTAGTGGCAGCCGATGGTTGACAATTATTGATATCGATGGTTGGTGATTGATGTTTGAAGTTGCAGTTGTCAAACCTGTGACAATGGGTGGGTGGTGGTGGTTGTAGCCTTGTAGGTGATGTGGGGATAAGAGAGGTGGTAGTTGTGTAGTAAAGGAGTTAAAAAAAGAAGGTAAAATTGATAGATGTAGTCGGACAAGATATGACCTTCCCCACCCTAGGTCTTTAGGACGAGAAAATTTGAGCCAAGTGGGAGTGGGATAGGGTGGGTTTGTTGTATTTTTATATTCCTAATGAGGTGGTTTTGACATGAGAGAGAGAGAGAGAGAGAGAGAGAGAGAGAGAGAGAGAGAGAGAGAGTGTGTGTGTGTGTGTGTGTTGGGGGATAGTAATAGAATATACAATAATAAAAAATAAAAGACATGTATAAAAAATAAAATTTTATATAAATAATTTAAAAGGGAAATGCTAACGAGTACCCTTAGGGCACTCTTTAAGAATCCATTTAAAGAAAGTTTTTATGGGAAAAGAAAAAAAAGCAATTAATGTTTTGACAGCTTTTTTCATTTCCCATAAAAGTAATGTAAAAAATTTCTTAAAATGGATTCTTAAAGAGTGCCCTAAGGGCACTCGTTAGCATGACCCAATTTAAAAATATATTAAGTAAAAATAATATTTATGCATATTCGAAATGGGAAAAACAAAACTTGTCATTGCCTTGTCGCCTCTTCGAAATGAGGAAAATCCGCACAAGGCATAGTGGAGAATTTTACCATCCCTATAAGCAGAGGCTGTTTTTTTTTTTTTTTTTTTTTTTTTTTTTTTTTTTTTTTAAAACCTGTCACGACATTTTAATACAAAATATCATTGAATACAAAAAATATTTTCTGTTGACTAATATTTTTCAGTACCATCAAGAAGTAAAAACTAAAAAAAATTATAGAAATCATTTTTAAAAAATTATCCCAAAACATATTGGACCTTAATACCTTTTTTTTCCTCTATGTAGTTTAGTAGCATCCCTTTTCTTGTGGTGAAAAAGGAATTACCTACTACAATAATCAACAGTAACGTCATATCACTAATTATGAATCAACCTTATTAAATTTGATTTGAGTGGTGCTAATAAGGCATGCTTCTCTTGCAATTAATTTATTATCAGAAGCGGACGTCATAAATTGAAACTCTTTTAAAAAAAAAAAAAAAAATCTACTTAATTACCATCACAGTTTGATTTTAGACTTTTGGTGGACATAATTATCTCCCCCCCCCCCCCCCAATCTTTTAAAAAGTTTGCTTCATATATACATTTCTTTAAGTTGTAAACGTGACTCTGTAAATGTTGGTATTGGGTAACTAAAATGTGGCCCCGCCCAATTGAAAGGCATCAATAATTCTCTCCCTTTTCTCTGCAAAACTGAAAAGAAGAAATCATCATTCTGAAAAAAAAAGAAACACCAAGGGTTTGAAGGATAAAAGCAACAAAGAACCATTTTATGCTTGGAGCTTCTATGAAACTTTTTTTTTTTTTTGAGAATGAGCTTCTATGAAACTTAAAAAGACAAAATTCAAAATTGTCATCTCTGAAGTCTAACCTCACCCACCCCCAATTACTTTGGAGACCTCTTTCACTTCACCATTTTCCCTCCTATTCCAATGTAAGTATGTAGAAAATGACATAACAATATTACTGGGCCCTCAAAGCTTGACTATTACAAGTCTATATGGAGTGGTTTCACCACCACTCCACATGTCATAGCCAACATTAAACAGTCTAAAAGCCCATGTACCATAATTAGCATGATGATGTTAGGTTAAAGTGTGAGCAAGTGTGAAGAAGAAGTGAAGAACCAAGGGGCCCAGAACTCTCCCAGCTACCATGTGCAAGTCTTAAACACTCTTTCTTAATATGTGGTTATTATGAGTTCAGTTAAAACCTTTTATTAAAAAAGGTCCTTCTTGGTGCCTTTGGTTTTTAAATGGCGGCCCAGCAAAAGAAGAAAAAGATAAATGCCTACTAGAGTACATGTCTAAGCATACATTACAGTTGACATAAAAGACTTGAGTATTTAGGAAAATCTTTGTTTGGATTACTTACTAGTTACTACTTAGATCAAGTTTGTCACATTCTATTGAAACAAAAAATTAGAAGTTCATTAGGCTAATCATCCCTAGATTTTGTTGAATATAAGGAGTTAACAAAATAATAAAATTGATTTGAATCTCATTTATAAGAACCATCATACATCTCTTCATTAGTTGAATAAGGCTTATCAAATACTAGTAAATTTTGATCAATGATTTTATGATTGATACTGAACCATGAAGTCTTTTACCTTGTTCCTGAGTGGGTATATCTAGAATCTACACGCAAACTGCATAAGTATCATGATTAATTATCAGTCCATCTTCTCTTGGTATGGGTCATGAGTGGGGATGGATTCCATTGATAACATATCTTAGTTTTTATTATTATTTATTCTTGGCTAATTGCTAAGCACGTATAGTGATGATGAAAAAAACACTGTGCCATCCACTTGATGCCTGATGGTTGGTCAAGCTGGCTTGCTTGAGTAAATGTTTTCTGCACAATGTGTACCTCACACTTTACTTTCACAATGTTGCTCCAGTAGGCCCAAACTCCCAATGGGGCCGAGACCTGAACTCTTTCATCCAACATATTGGTACCACCGTTCCTATTAGATAAAGGTAACATGCATGTCAGCATATGATATGGACCTAGTTTTTATGCACCATCATCTGAAAACATTTAACCCATTTTATTGCCTTGGTCTGTCATGTTGTGCTAAGCTCAATTCTTTTTTTTTTTTTTTTTTTTTTTTTTTTTTTTTTTTCTTTTTTGTCTTTTTTAGGGTGGTGGATTTATTTGTGGGTTAGAATTATAATAATCATAATTATATATAGGTAGGGGGTTGGTTGTGTCTAGAGCAAATTTGGGGTACTGAACACCATGCCAAGGTTGGGTGATTTGGCCCAAAAGCATATGTGTGTAGGCTTCTGTTGCTCAGAACATCGTCATCCTTTTAGCGTTTCTTATAAAAGCCCAAGCTAGTGCATTACAAGCTTTTGGAATTCACTTTGTCAAATAAATAAATAGAAAACAAATGGGCTTCAATCAAAAAAAAAAAAAAAAACGAATGGGCCTAATAAAACCCAACCCACCAGTAGTCCAAACCACGAATTTACATCTCTCTTTCTCTCTCTAGAATATGATCAAAGTATTTTGCATTTATCATTTTCGATTTTTTTTTTAAGGTATCCTTTCTTTGTCTTCCTTTTCTCTCAATTAATTAGTACCCCATTATTTATCAACAAAGAAGTAATATCACAAAATGTTGGATTTATTAGAAATCATTTTGTGAGAATAGATTAGGGGTTATCCAAAGAGTAATTAACATCATGGATACCTTCTTGACAAAACTTTGAGCTCTAAAAAACTGATTATCTTAACCAAATTCAATGAATATTGATTCTTTTGAAACAGAAATTTATATATTATAAGTTTTTTGAATTTACAAATTGTCACATGTCACATGTGCTATTAAGCATTAACTATTCTATGCAACCCATTTTAAGCAAGGGACACATTTCTCTAGTTCTCTCCCTAAAATGGAAAGGCAAGATGATGACATTTAAGAACATTTATATTGGTTTGTATAAAAAATTCCGTCTATTTTAGCATAATAAACTACTCTTCTATTTTATATGCTTATTTTTCAAAACATTCACATATTAAATTATCAATTTCACATTACATTACATTAAAATATCAATTTTTCTTGATTTTTTATATTGTTTCTATTTTTTCACTCACAATAACCACCATTCACTCTCTTCTTTCAGTTTCGAGATATGTAAAGAAAGAATAAAAAACTATATGCAAAGTGAATAGTATCAATGTAAATTGACATAATTACTATAACAA
Organism: Quercus glauca; assembly: GCA_023736055.1. Taxonomy (NCBI): domain Eukaryota; kingdom Viridiplantae; phylum Streptophyta; class Magnoliopsida; order Fagales; family Fagaceae; genus Quercus; species Quercus glauca. The sequence continues at coordinate 22,893,517 of CM043326.1, read as the reverse complement.
CTTTGCAAATTTACACATTTTTAACTTGACTGATATAAGTGATTTTGGAAGTTGAACTTATAAAATTGATAGTAGACTTTTTTTTTTAATTTTAATCTATACTACTATTTAAGGGGCTTTCTCTGTTTGGACCAGATATTTTTTTTTTTTGTTCTAAAATACCTCTACAGCTTACGTTTAAGTAGAGACAAAACTTGATAAAAATGCTTCTTTAACTTCCATGTAAAACACTATCTACAAAATAAGACAATACTCCACTACTACACTAATGTTAGTTTTTAAACTCAAATTGCTTCTTCTTCAGTTCTCCAATTCTCTCAATTCTGTGTTAAGCTTCTTTTCACCGTTATCATCATTTTTAAGAAACTCTCACTCTCATCCACCTCTTTGCTTCAGATTTCACTACAAATATTATTTCAGATCGATTCAAGGTAAGCTCTTTCTCATATCAAATCTCAGCCCTCTCTCTCTCTCTCTTATTTCTACATTTCTCACTTCAATTTCTCTCTTTGTTTGGTCCTGAGAATTCGAGGGAAAAGATAAGAAGAAGAAAAAAATAAAGAAAGAGAGAGAAAACTGAAATTCTCTTTTTGGTTACTTTCAGATCACACTTTCTTCAATTAGAATCAGCTCAGAGTTTGATTTAGCTTTTGTTAGAGTGAGATTTCATCAAACACAAATCTAAGACTCCATTTAAAAAAAAAAAAAAAATTAGTGATTGAATTAGTCTCTATTGCTTCGTTCTGTTTTTTTTTTTGTACATGTTGTGAATTTGATTTTGTAGATCTGAGATTGGCGATGCATAGATCTCTTAAATATGTGGTTTTTTTAAGCCTTTTGAGTTATAGTTTAGTTTGTTAGGCTTTGTTTGTTTCCTAGGAAAATTTTGTTTCCTTTAAGGCTTTGTATATGGAAATTCTACTGTGAGTCTAAGATCCTATTCCCTGAAAATTGCAAGGTTGCAATTCTCTGAAGATTGAAAATAGTTGCACTGTGTTCTGGATTTGATTTAAAATTCAGAAATTGATTTGTTGTGATAGTTGTTTCATTTGTGGGTTTATGGAATTGTATTATTTGTTATAAATTCAATGATGAATAACGCATTAGACAACGAAGTTGGATTGCGGGTTTCAATTCCAATTCAAAAGTGGTTGAACTGTGTGTGTTTTTGGGTGTGTCATTATATTATTTGGGTTATTCTTGGTTTAACTTCTTATTTATGTCATTAACCAAAATTTTCATTTGATAGGTTCTCGACATAACCTTTATTGCTACCTTTTTCAACTCGTGGTTATTGGTTCTTATTGCAAATGCTCTTCTTCTTCCTTTTTTTTTTTTTTTTTTTTTTTTGATAAATTTAATAATTTGCCTTCATTATAATTTGGTTACTACATTTTTTAATTACAAAATATCTACAGGTGTGACAAGTATTATGGGTTTATGCGTGAAATAATTTTTTCATCAAAACCTTGGTGTTCTTTTTTTTTTTTTTTTTTTTTTTTTTTTTTTGTGATTGGAAATTGTAATAATCCAAAATTATAATTGATGCAAATTATTAACTTTTTTCAAAAAAATAGAAAAGCCTACCGAATAAAAACTCCCACTAAATATAGAAAGATACAAAGTTACTATTTAAAAAAAAAATTCCGACACGTTACTATAAAAAAAAAATAATAATAATATGTCCACAACATTTTTACAACAAATCTTAAGTGGCAGGTTGTTACTGGTTGTTATTATTGCGTTAACAAAGTAATCTCAGTACTAAATTTAAATTTGAACCAATAACAACTAACCATCTGTGATTTGTTGTGAAAATGTTATAGAAATATTATGGACGTAGCACTTCCCACATATTAGTTTTGATTTTTTTCAAAATTCAAAAATTTTCTTTTGGCAAAATTTACGGGAATAAAACACCTCATGGTTACTTTTGTTAAGCCTGTGTTCTTTTTTTTTTTTTTTTTTTTCTTCTTTTTTCTTTTTTTAATTTTATGAAAACCTGTGTTCTATTTGAGCTCAAATTACTTTTATGCTTATTAGCCATCCTTATCTTATCACATACAGTTTTAAAATCTCAATAAAATAACTAATTATTCTTATCCAAATCAACTTTGAAACCCACAATCAAACTCAAACTTTTTTTTTTTTTTTGTTTTTCTATCAAACTCAAACTTATCTATTAAAGCAATAGTTACAACAATATATATATATATATATATATATATATATATATATATATATATATATATAGAAAGAATTACTCAAAAGGTGCTACCACACATAAAAAAAATAGTGCTCCCACTAAAATGAAGATGATTTTCCCATGGTTGCCTCCTAAATCCTAACAAGTTTTGGTAATTTTTTTTATTAAAAAAAAACAATTTTCTTTTCACTTCTTTAATTGTTGTCGGGGGCTGTTTTTTTTGTGCCTAGCCACGCGTTTCTTGTTGGAAGTGTGACTTTGCTAAGCCCGGATTTGTTTTAGGGAGTTCAACCCGGAACTCGACATTAGGCTGCATAGACCAATGTCTTATTTTTAAGTCTACAAAATAGATGAAACCCAAAGTCTTAGAATTATGATAATGATTGAAATAAATAAATAATATGCTTAGTATGATAGCTTTGATTAAATGGTGAGTTGATACGTTATTATTACGTATATTAAGTGATGTCCAATAATGGGATGGGTCCAATAGTCCCTGTCTAGTTGCGGTTCATGGTTCATGTTCAACATAATAAGGTATGTCTGGCAATGGTAGTTCATTTCCAAAAAATATGTGTCCAATGGTGGTTCATGTCCAAATAATATATGTGCGATGGTGGTAGATCGATTTATTAATATGTATTTTCGTTAATGAAGTATTAGTGAGATCATGTTTATTAAATAGTGAGATGATATTAAAATAACTTGCATCTAGTAGTAAAATGATAATGAATTAACATGTACTTAATAATATAATCTTGAAAATAGAGAAAGATTGACTTATCTTCACAGTTTGTAGCTCCAATCGTAGGACAGCAGTGAACTTATGACATTTCAACAGTGCGATAAAATGAGTCCAGTAGCACAATATGATATTATGAGTCCTTTCGTGGTGACTTCATGATTGAAGGGGAAAAATGGGTGCAAGTGAAGGGAGAGAGAATATGTCCAGCCATGTGAATAGGTTGGTTAAGTTTATCCCTTTTCATCATGCACTTAAATAACTTTTCCCATGTAATGCTCTTTTAGTTTTTTTTATTCAAATGTGAGTGATGCTGCCTTCCATGAGAATGACTTTTAATATTATAAATTTTTGTCTTTCATAAGAAGGGCTTTTAGCATTATAAATATATGTCTTCCATGAGAAATGACTTTTAGCAATAAATTATTGGAAGAGTGTTTGATATGTTTTAAGATGTGTGGAGATGATAAGAAATATATATATAGTGTTTGTAATATGTATAGGAATTATATGTAGATACTTTGTTGGACATGGATCTTGTTTATGTATATTTTGTAAGACATGGAGTTTAAAGATATATGAGAGTATGTATAGGTATTTTGTGAGGAATATGTTTATAAAATAAATGGAAGTATGAGATAGATAATATGAAGGTTAAATGTAATAAAAGTTGCTGCTGGAGTTGTTTTTTGTATTATGACATTGGTTATGTTGCTTTCTAAGAAGAGATGTATTATAAGAGAAATAGGGAAATAGATGCAGATGTGTTTATGAGCAGTAAAATGGTGATGTTTCAAAATAATGGAGTGTGGGAGAGATGGGTAATGAATAATGGTGTGTTGTAATATGTATGTTGTGTTGTTATCTATGAAGAGAGATTTGGTAAGAAGGATGAAGAAAGTTATGGAGATCTTTTAGAGATATGGCAGAAAAATGAATTGAGTTTCAGAATATTGAAGATGAGAGAAGGATGGATCCCCCCCCCCCCCCTCCCCCCCCCCCCTCTTTAGTGTGTAGCTTGGTCCTCTTTATATAGAGCCAAGTATGTAACTAAATTAGAATTAGTTGAAGGGAAATTTAGCAAATAAGGAAAAGTCTTTGACAAAGTAAGTGGTTACATTAGTGGGATTTTGTTTTTTAGCCAAAAGGAGAAAGTTTGAAACTTTAATGGTGCTGTCACAGCTGTTATAGCTGTAAGTCACAGATATTAGCTGTTAAATGATACCATCTGAATGACATCTTTTGCTTTGAGGGAAAATATTTGGCATTAAATTCACGGTTTGGCTAAAAATGGTAAGATAATATTTATGAGATCTTTCTATTTTCTTGTACCACAACTGGAGCCACTGCAGAATGTGCTAGAGCTGTTGCAGCTTCTGCAGAAGCTGTTTCTGCTTCTGCTAGATCTATTTGCAGCTTCTGCTGGAGCTGCTGTTAGTATTTCCAGCTAAGTTCTCTTTTTGGAAAATTATATGCTTAGTCCATATATAATTTTGGTAAGTAATAGACTAGTTAGTTGATATTTGATGAAGTTTTAGAGATGTAATTATGGAGAGTAAGGAGAGCAATTAATACTAAATATGAGATATTAATATATATTTAGTTATGTACTTGGAATTGATTTAGATGATAATAATATAATTTATATGAAATACTATAGTCACATTTTTAAACTTATATTATATAATGAACATTAATTTTTATGTAAAGAGCATGGGGAATTTTATCATTGTAAGTGTTATGTGATATGAGAGGCTTGAGAATTGAGGAAGACATGCCAAGCAACATGCTTTTCTTAATCAACTTTGAACCACTAAAACTTTACTGAACATACTTCTTGACCCTCTAAACCACGACTCCCAAAATTCCCCCGATAAGACTCATGAGCTTGGATCATGAGCCAAAAAATGGGATGACGTGCTATGAGCTTGAACCATGGGCATTGACGTCATTTTGTGTAAATATGGGATCTTTTGGATTTTAGAAGAGATTTTCCCTAAATCCATGATAGTGTTGACATGGTGCGGGTTACCAATAAAATAAAGCCATGTGGCGTGAAAAATTTGTCCTCAACAATTGTTTTATTAGTTTCATTCGGTATTAGTAATTTAGTATTTGTATCAAAAAAAAAAAAAAGTAATTTAGTATTCACCAAATTTGATGATTGTAGTTTTATAGTTAGCGAATGAGTTTGTTGAAAAATGGCTCTCTTAGCTTGCACCATCAACAAGAATGAAAAAGAAAGTGGTAAGAAGATACTCAGCAATATCTGGAAATGAGGATTGGGAAATGTAGAAGCAGCATGTAAACAAGTTTTGGATCATGGCACATTGATAGTGTGAACTTTGTTTGTAAATGTAACTTTAGCAAATTTTATTGCTTTTGAGTTTTGGGTCCTCTATTACATAAAATTTGGCTTTAGAACACGCCTCCTATAGTAGGAGATGGTGTATACAAATGTATTCAAAGTTTAAAATATTATGAAAAAATTTATTATATTCTACTTTGAAAAAAAAATACACATTTATTGTTTTTAAATTTTCCACACATTCTTTTACAATGTTTTGCAATGGTTCTATTCAAGGGTTTGAAGATCCCAAAAATAATGGGATGAATGGATTGATTGGCTACCTTGAAAGTATGATGCAATTTGAACCCAACCAGCTTATGTGATGCTTATGATTTTTATATTTTGGTGATGTTCACAATAATATGATGTTGAGGGTCATTTTTTTTTTGGAATCCGAATAGAAAGATGGAAGCCCAACCCAGCAACACGGGCAGCAAAGAAAATGGCAAGTATAGAGCAAAACCATTAAGCCGATGCGGTAGGAATAATGGATCACAGGCCCATAATATAAACAAATGGGTCTTGAGGAAGAAAATGGACCTAAAAGGCCCGGAAAGAGAGAAATGACACCCATGAGCAGTATGTGGTATAGAAAAGTGAGAATGGGCCGCAACAGGCCCAAAGCAATGTAAACAAAGAAAGTAAGGGGGTTAATGGCAAATCCATAAACCCCAAGGATGAGAACAAGGGAATTGGGCCAGGGAAGCTCAATCAAGTCAGTAAAAGCCCATGGGAATGCAAAGTCAGTAAACGGGCCGAGGAAGTCCGAAGGAAGCAAATGGGCTGGAGAGGCCCGAGGGAAAATGAAGGGAACACTGGAACCCATAAGAAAGAACACCAGTGGCCATGTCAAGTCACTAGGGGAAAAAATAAAACGGCAGGCTTGAAAACAGGCCCAGCATGAGTAATTGCCACGGCAGGAATGACAAGTAATGTGGCAGGAAGTCAAGTAAATTAAGAAATGGGCTAAAAGAAAATGCAAAGCCCAATACCAAACGAAACCCAATCTCTAAAGAAGTGGGAAATCAAAGTAGTAACTCATAAAAAAGCCAGAAACGGGCGGTAGGCTGTGCAGGCAAAGTCCCCAGACTGCGGTGGACGCATGAAGCAGCAGGCAGATTTCAGACACATACGAACAGAAGGCACGCGCAAGGCCCAGGCACCACCAGCCTGTACCCAGTCAATACAGGACATGGTGAGGTCATGGGTTAGAGGTAAGAAGGCATGGTTTGGTGGTGGGGAGAGGGGAAAACATGTTTTGGGGTTCATGCTCAAGCTCTTTTAGGGAATACGTCTGCTTGGATGACATACTTCCCAAAAGAGGCAAATCTGAGTTAGAACCACTAGATGCATGCCATGAGGGATAGAGAGAGGGAGAAATAACACCGCGGCAGGAAGAAGAGCCACGACAGACTAACAGACAAAATAGTTGTCTTTCTCTAGTAATGGGGGTGGCTCGCAAACGGAAAAGTAATGGTCGGTAGGTACACCCAGACCAGACAAAGGCAGTTAAGGGGCAGAATAGTAAAATTCGGTCACGGCAAGCATTATAAAAAGGGGTCCTTCGCTGTGTACAGAAAACAAGGACTCTGTGATACATACACGAGGAATAAATAGAAAATACAACATAAAAAAATCACGGTGGTGAAGAACTACTAAGGAAGAAAACTAAGAAAGAAAAAAGAGACAAAAAAAAAGGGAAGGAAAGAAAGAAAGAAAATATAAAAGAGAGAATTGAAAGAAAATGAAAGTCAGGAGGCATGCACTGATAGGTTTCTTCTCCTCTCTCCCTCTCAAAATCCTTGCTCTCAGTCAAAAGCAGAAGGAATTATCTCTAGGCGTAAACCATTCAGGTCCGTTTCTCTCAAAACGATCAATTTCTACGGTAGGATCAACTTGGGAGATTGATTGTGTTGAGTAGATACGTTCTATCCTCTTCGGTTTCTTTTTTCCTTGCTCTTGTGGACCAAGTTTAATTAGCTTTCTTTATCTTTTGATTAACTCCTATTACCATTTGCCCATCTTACTTTATTTGTAACAGTCACTAATATTACTGTGATTACAGAATATTTGGTCATTTTCTAGCTACTTGGTCATTCCAGAGTGCTTTGTTTCTTTTGTTAATTATATCTATCTGCCACAAGTTTCTCTGAAGCAGCTCTGCCTGCCGTAAGCACTCTCCTGGCAGATGAGGCATAGTTTGCGCACAAGCTGGCCAAATTGAGTTCCAGTTGGACCGGTCTCGACTCTCACAACCCAGAACACTTGGGCCTACTACCACAAAGGGGCAGCTCAGTCCAACACAACAAAAAAGGCCCCCACATTAAATTGGCGATTTCACTGGGGAGTTGAGAAACAGGCAGAGACGAAAAGCCCACGTAAACAAATGCCTCTGAAATCTAGGATGACGTGAAATATGAGTGCTGTACCATCACAAACAGAGTCCAGGCCTACGACGCCCTACCAACCGCAGCCTAACCAGGCGGAAGGTGCCAACGGAATAGGGGCTGACCCCCAATCACCGCCAAGAATTCCTACAGACAATGCCAACATTTTCATTAAAGTCTTGCAGTCACTACAACACTCGCAGCAGCAAATGATGGAAGAAATCCGTCAGCTAAAAGCAGATAAAACAAAAGAAAGAGGGAGCCAACATGATCCGAAGCATGTGACAGATAAGGAAGAGACACCAGCAAGAGGTGTCCCATACAATGCAGAACAGCGTTTCATCACCATGGCCGAAGTAGCCGCCCCCTTGGAGCAGGAGAGGGCCAGGGCATCTAAGGAAAGATTCTATGCACAGAAGCCTCTTTACCCACTAAGGGTACTCAACAAACCATACCCTGAGAGGTATGAGCCAAGGGCATTTGCAAAGTATGATGGCAGAAAGGGAAGCGACGTTGAGCACGTGAGTAAATTCATTGATACTCTTGGTCCTTACGCCGCAGATGAAGACTTGTGTCTCTGAGAGTTTTCTAAATCACTCTGCAACCGAGTATACACCTGGTATATCGACCTAAAGCCAGGGTCAATTCCAACATAGGATGACATGGTCGACGTATTTTGCACTAAGTATTTTCACGGAGAAGAAACAGTAACACTCGCAACTCTGCAAGCAACAAAGTAGAGAAGTGGTGAGGACCTGATGGAGTACATCAAAAGGTTCAGGGACATCGCATTAGATTGCTATGACCATTGTGAGGAAAGAACATTGGTAGAAATGTGCATGACAAACATGATCAGGGAGTATAGGGCAGTCCTCAAAAATTTGGAAATTTCTCAATTCGCCCAGTTGTTACAGAACGCCAGGAAGACTGAGGGGAGGGAATATAATACTCCCCCACCGATACCATGCACCCCGAAAGAATTAGACGTACTACTAGACAAGTGGATAGCAGATGGAGTTTTCAAACCTAATCAAGTTGCTAGAGAACCCACAGAAGAAAAGCGAAGGGACCCACAATTCTGTCGTTTACATAACTACGTGCAACATCCTACCGCAGAATGTTAGGCGCTTTGTAGGCTGGTGCACCGCAGAATCAAAGAGGGGACTCTAGAATTATCCTAGCAAGAAGTTCAAAGAAACCCACTCCCAAACCACAAAGGGAAATGCGTAGCGGCAGTAGTAATCTGTGCAGACCTAGGGGAGGACGAAGAAGAGAATCCAGCCCTGCCTGCCGCAGCAATTACCACTTTACAACAGAGCTCCAAATTCAAAAATTTGTTCGACCAGCTGGGGCTTACAACAAAGGAAATAAAAGTAGTCACGGAGGCTTTGGTAAGCATTGCCTCTAGGGCAAGAGTAGAATGTTTATCGGCAGAAGTCCAAGGTGACAGGGCTTTCTTACAGGAGTCAATCGAAATCACTTTCAATGATGAGGATATGGAAGTGGGATACCTAGACCACAGGAGGCCTCTCTACCTAGCAGCATCCATAAATCAGATCCCCATAAAGAGAGCCTTAGTAGATACATGTGCTTTCGTAAACCTCATACTGTTAAGCACTCTACAAGCCGCAGGGATTTCAGAAAGAAAGATCCAAGGGTGCCCAATGGAAGTAACGGGATTTAGCGGAAGAGAAGAATACATCGCAGGCCATATCCAATTGTGGTTAAAAGTGGGACCCATAGCTTCTTTAGCTCGGTTCCACGTAGTGAAAACAGAGGTCTCATATCACGTGCTTTTGGGGCGGCCATGGTTACACAAACATAGGCTAGTTCCATCCACATATCACCAATGTGTGAAGGGAAGAATGAATGGCAGAATGGTACGCATAGCAGCGAACCACTCACCATTTGAGCAGGCAGAGGCTCATTTGGTAGAAACTATGTTCAACGACCAATGGGCTTCGTCAGGGGAAAGTTCAGTATCAAGACCACGAGGTACCTTTGTACTTGAATGGAGAGACGTACAGGATGATCCAGAGCCCGATCTGAGGGAGTTGCTAGCCCGAAAAAGGAAAAGGAAAAGGAAAGAAGTACTTGCCGCGGGATCAGAAGATACACCTCATTGCGTCAGGATCAGAGGTCCTAATGGCAGGATTGTGTATAAATTATGAAGGTGCGCGGGGCCCACGAGTAAAATACAGAAGGGCCCTGCCCAGGAATGGTAGCGCGAGAGTCTGGCGTGTTGCGTAGTTCAAGAAAGTTCAGAGGAAGAAAGTAATAGAAAGGAGAGTGAAGAAGTCGTGGCAGAAAAGGAAGTACAGGTTGCGGCACAAGAAGAAATGGAAGAAGTTGACTTAGGGTCTGTTTCACAGGGACCAAGGCCTATCTTAATTAGTGCAAGTCTAACAGAAAATGAAAAATCGGAGCTAATACTACTATTGAAAGAATTCAAAGACGTCTTCGCATGGGAATACAATGAAATGCCAGGGTTAGACCTTGGGCTAGTTGCCCACAAGTTGAATGTGGACCCAAAGGCCAGGCCAATAGCCCAGCCTACTAGGACGTTCCACACAGAGATAGAAGGGAAAATAATCAAAGAAGTACTGAAATTGCTAGCCGCAGGATTCATCAAGCCTATCCAACACCCGCGCTGGCTATTCAACATTCTGCGGCAGGAAGTGTCATGTTTTCATTCATGGATGGGTTCAACGGGTACAATCAAATCAGGATGGCGCCAAGGGATGCAGAGAAAATTGCTTTCAGAACACCCATGGGCAACTTCTACTACACTGTAATGCCCTTCGAACTGAAAAATGCGAGTGCCACTTATCAACGAGTAATGACAGCCATATTTCACGACATGATGCATCGTGAACTGGAGGATTATGTGGATGATATAGTAGTAAAATCAAGGAAGAGAGAGGAACACCTCAAAGTATTGAGAAGGGTATTCGAGAGGTATAGAGCTTTCAAGCTAAGAATGAACCCTCTTAAGTGCGCATTTGGAGTGTCCTCTGAAAAGTTCCTGGGTTTCTTAGTTCACAGCAGGGGAATAGATGTGGACCCATTCAAAGCTACGGCCATTGCAACTATGAGACCTCCGAACACGGTGAAGGAGTTAAAAAGCTTCCTAGGGAAAGTCTCGTATATTCGGAGATTTATCCCTAGGTTGGCATCAATCACCTCTGCTTGTAACAAGCTGCCCAGGAAAGGGCAGAACTTTGAATGGAGGGAAGCGCAACAAGCAGCCTTCAAAAGGCTACAGCAGATCATGATGAACCTCCATACGGTGCAGGCCCCGATTCACAAAAAGCCACTATTACTCTATTTGGCTACCAATTCATATGCCATTGATGCGTTAATCACCCAAGAAGATGGGGGCGGTGTTGAGCAACCAGTATACTACATCAGCCATGCCTTGAAAGATGCAGAAACTCGTTACCCAAGGGCAGAGAGGGCGTGTTTGGCCATTGTATATGCTTCACAGAGGTTGCACAATTATTTCTTGGCTTACGAAGTATGGCTGATGACCAAATCTCTTGCCATCAAAACTTTGCTACGACAACCAATCCTCTCTGGCAGGATATCCCAATGGTTGCTACAATTGTCATAATATGATTTAAGAATGGGGACACCCAGGGCAGTGAAGAGTCAGGCCATAGCGGATCTATTGGCGCAATTCCCAGGGGAGGAAGAGTTCCCATTGGATGATGAAGTTCCAAGGGAAGTAGCCATAGCGGAAAAGGCCAAAGAGCAATGGGTAATGAAATTTGATAGGTCTTCTACCACCCAATCTGGAGGGGTAGGAGTAGTTTTGTACCATGAAGAAGATAAAGCGGTAGTAGTGTCGTTCAAGTTAGGATTCCCCTATTCGAACAACACCACAGAATACGAAGCCTATCTAACCGGGCTGGCCACAGCTCTCGAAATGGGAGTCAAGCACTTAAGGGTGTTGGGCGATTTGAATTTGGTGGTTTGTCAGGCTAAGGGGAGCTTTTCCTTAAAAGAACCCAGCTTAGCCCCGTACAGAGCAATGGCCCAAAAGATGGAAGAAAAGTTTTCTACTTTTGAAATAGAGCATGCTCCAAGAAATGAAAACCGGTTTGCGGATGCGCTAGCCGCGCTGGGCTCCCAAATAATGTTCGAAAGTGATAGCACCAGAATAGAGGTCAGCAAGAGAAAAGAATCAATAATTGAGACGTTGAAGGAGAAATTCTAAGAGGAAAGGCGCGACGAGGACTGGCGGATTCCCATAAAGGAAGCCTTGATAAAGGAAGATGACGCCGCAGGACTAAAGGTACTAAAAGACTAAACTTTGGTGAAAGGGGAATTGTACCACAGGATGCCCGGGGGAATTGTACCGCAGGATGCCCCGGCGGAATCTTGTCCAGGTGTGTGAGGCAAGAGGAGGCCCAGAGAAAGCTAAGAGAAGTACATGACAGGACTTGTGGGTCCTGCGGGGAGGTCAGCCTTTACCGCAGACTTCAAAGGGCAGGCTTCTATTGGCTAAACATGGGTAAAGATGCAGACCAAGTCCAAACCCAGTGTGAGACCTGTCAACTTGCGGCAGACAGGGAGAAGAGTTACGCTGTATTCATCAGCGAGGACTAGAGAAGCCCATTCATACAGTACCTGACAGAAGGCATCCTGCCGTAAAAACACAGTGAAAAATATAAAGTTAAAAGGTTGGCAACACGCTACTTTATGTACAATATGGTCATTTTCAAAAAAGGATATGATGGGGACCCCTTAAGGTGCTTGGGTCCTGAGGAAGCAAGAGAAATGATGAAGAAAGTGCACTCAGGAGAGTGCGGGGAACACCAGGGAAAGAAAAGGCTTTACAGGTGCCTACTGTAAATGGGCTACTACTGGCCTACCATGAAAAAGGATACGGCAGAATTTGTAAATAAGTGCCATAGTTGCCAAGTACAAGCCAATTTGATTGACACTCATCCGCAGAATTTACACAGAATGGTAACACCATAGCCCTTCCACATTTGGGGGCTTGATTTGGTAGGACCGGTTAATCCACCATCACGCGGATACATATGGATACTAGTGGCTACGGAATATTTTACTAAGTGGGCAAAGGCAGTGCCACTTCGTAAAGCCATAAGAGTAGCAGTGGCAAATTTCATCAAGGAAAACATAATTGTGAGGTTTGGGGTGCCTCACAGGATCATCAGTGACAATGGCACACCTTTCGTCAACAATGAGGTAAGGAAGATGTTAGAGTTCTACCAAGTCAAGCACCACCGGTCATCACCTTATTACCCTCAAGAAAATGGGTAAGCAGAGGCAACGAACAAAACTCTCATAAAAATTATCAGTAAAATGAGCCAAGAGTATACAGGAGGATGGGCAATGCACCTGCCAGACGCTCTTTAGGCCTATAGAAGTTCGCCCAAGTCAGCCAGAGGTTTTTCACCTTTTTCCTTGGTCTACGGAACTGAAGTGGTGAGCCCAGCAGAGATAATGACCATATCCCTGAGAGTCATGCAGATGCAAGAAAAAGAAGGGGAAGAAGAAGTCTTTGCGGCAGAAAGGTGTGAAGACCTAGAAGGACTTGATAAAAAAAGAGAAAAGGCCTAGGAACGCAGTCGCAGATATAGGCAAAGAATGACTGAGGCCTAGGGTAGGATGACTAAAGAGAGGGTGTTCGTGGAAGGACAACTTGTTCTGAAAGTAGCAGACTATGTTAGAAAAGGTCTGGCAGGACCATCCAAGTTTGCATCGAAGTGGGAAGGACCCCTTGTGATAAGGGAGGCACACCCAAGTGGCTATTACCATTTGACTCAGATGGATGGCAGAGACTTAATGGACCCCATCAATGGGAAGTGGTTGAAACGTTATTATGCCTGAGAAGAAGACTCATGTGGCTGTCCCCTTCTTTTGTTTTATTGAAAGACCCTTATGTTTCCATTTATCTTCTCTATCTTTCAAGTGATTATATCACAAAACAGAATTTCTTTTGTAACTCGCTTTAATGAGGATGTAATGAAAAACATGAAGTATTATCATAATATGTCATAGCAAAAGCCAAAAACAGTAGCAAAGTGTAGCATTATGAGTTACAAACCCAAACTGTGGCAAACCAGCCAAATAGATACTATAGGAAACATAATGTACTAGACGGAGTAATAAGGAAAAAGAAACAACAAAATAAATAAGGAACAGTAGCATCAATGGAGCCCTGAAATTAGTGGCCGATCCCCAAAACGATTGGACCCGTTGATGCTGGAAATAAGATGCTCGCGACGGCCCTCCAAGTCTGCCACTTCTTTTCTCAGAACCTTAAGGCGCGAGTCAATAGCATCAACAGTAGGCTGGACTCTCCTCATGAAAACAGCTCGGGCAATCTCTCGAAGGTGGTCCGAGATAAACTCCACGGCAAAACCAACGCTAATAAGCTCCTGCATTGCAGCCTTCCATTGCAAGATCCTCTCAGTGGAGACGGTATCAACAAAGTTGTGCGTAATGTCATTCAACACACTCCCCAACATCCTCAAGAAATGCTCTTTAGCAGATCGGCCAAGTCGGAATCCCTGCATGAAGTCCCCGCGGTTGTTATAGATCATCACCAAATGAGAAGCACAGTTCTCGGGTATTCTGAAGCTATGGAAATCTATGTAAGGAGGCTCAAAGCCCTAGAAATCTGCAGGTCCAAGATCATTGACTTCAGACTGGTTAAAGCGTGCGAAAAAGGCTACAGTCTCACCTACGAGGTCATGAATGGTGGTGGAACTGCTCCCCACTTCGAACTGGGGAGGGGCCGTAGGAAGTGAACCTACCAAGGAAAATACAAGGCATGAGGCGAGAAACCAAAACGGGAAGAGGAAAGAGGCAAATCCATGGGGAAGAAGAAATGGACAAGGAGAAAGAAAGTTTATCAAGGCCAGTGATAATGGGGGCTGTGGAAAAAACAGAGACAGGCACAGAAGGAATAGCAGAAACTGACGCAGTGAATATGGCAGAAGCTGGTACAGAGATTACAACAGGAATGGGTGCTGTAGGCACGGCAGGAGTAGCTGCTGCAGGCGCCCCTACGCTCGCTGTAATGCATAGCCCCTCAAAGGTCTCTGCAAACAGAAGAAAAATAAACATGCAAATAAAAAGGGAAAAGTGAACCCAGCAAATAAAGAAGGAGAAATGAACTTAGCAAAAAAAAAAAAAAAAAAAAGAAGAGAGAGCACATACCCATGAATTCAGCCTCGGGTGGAGCACCCCCTTCTTCCTCAGACTTAGAAATCCTCCTTACCAAGACAGGCTCATCGTCAGGATCCTCAAGAATTTCCTCGGATTCCTCAGAAGACAAATTAGCATCGGGCCCGCGGGTGGCAGAACTAGGAATGGAGGCAGGAGTAACCACCAAGGATGAACCATCCTTCACGGCTTAAGATAGGGCCACAAAGGGGTCACTGGTGGAAATGATAAAGGGCGTGACAGGTGAAACAGCCTCAGTATGAGTTATAGCAGGAGGAACAACTTCCTTTGGAGGAGTAGGCATTTTGGACAAAACAGGAGTGGTCTTGCTAACCCCTTCAATATGAGTACCCTCTTCTCTGGGTACCGATCCTGTGGGAGGGCTAGGAGCTTCGGCAGGAGCTCCATATGCAGCAGCAGAAGTGACAGGTGTCTGAAATGTCTCACTAGCACCGCCAAAGAAACCCTTCACAGGTGTACCCATGGAGGTAGAAAGTTCCTCGACCGTGGGATGATAAATGGAAAAGGGCTCGGGATGATCCTGGAAGGCAAAAGAAAAAAAAAGGGAAAACATATATATACATATGTGATAAAGAATAAAGGAACCCATGGTTGATCTAGACAGACGAAGGCACGTGGCAGGCGAGATACGTGTAAAAAAAAAAAAAAAAAAAAAAAAAAAAAGGAGGAAAGAAGAAGGGAAGGGAGATGTACCTCAAATTCAGGCTCATCAAGCTCAATGGGATGGGTGGCCGACACATCCTCCTTATGCTTAGACTACAATGAAAAAGAGGGACAAGAGGCAATGTTAAAGAAAGAAGTCAGTAGGCATGACATGTGTTAGCCACAGGGAAGTTAAAGTCAAAACACAAAAGACAAGGCAAATTCTTCTAACATGACGTACCCTTCGCTCAGCGGTAGACGCAGGATAGGAAGTTATCTTTCTCTCACTACCCCGTGTCCTGCTGGAAAGGGGAGCATCTATGGCTGGCTGTGGAGTAGCAAGCTTAAGCTTGCTTGCAGACTTGAGCTTGGCAGGACCTTTCTTGACCGATGCAGGAATATTGGTTACCTTAACCTTTTTCTTCCAACCAGGAGGAAAATCACCCGCGAGCCAACACCATCATTTCTTCTCCTCATCCCACTCGAAGATGGCAGAACGGCTTTGTTTCCTGGCATAGGCTAAAACGGACTTGGAAGGCAGGAGCAACCGAGGGCTAGGTGAGACAAGCATACTGAGCCCATCAGGAGGGATAAGGGAGAAACCACGACTACCTACCAACTCTTGTCCAAGCGAAGTCATCACAGCCTGCCAATAGCCATGCATGGCAGGAGTGCAAAGACCCTCCCTTAATGAGCCAGGAATGGCAATTGCACTGAAACGTTGTCTCCAAAATTCGAAGGCAGTGTGTCGCAAGGAAAGGCCGAACTGAAGTAGGAGATTCCATGAGATAGGAAAGGTCATCAAGAATGTTTTGATCCAGCCCAAATTGCCTTCTTACCCGATTAGCGAGGTAATGAACAAACCTGTGCCTTCATCAGCCAAATAAGGCAACCATCCAACATTGGTGGCCGCCAAGTAGGTAATTCCCATCTCATCGAAACCGGCCAAAGGAGTGGTGGTCCCAATGGTATCAGTAAATGAACCCATAGTAGAATCAATACACGTATAACCCTTACCCAAGTTTCTATAAGCTCTCTAAGTAAAATCAGTACCTCTATCAAAAGACTTAACAACTAAATGACTAATGGGCTTTAAACCAGACTAATGAAAAGCCAGAGGGAAATCGGATTCAAACCTGCCACAGAAGTCAGTGATTACTTGCGGAGATGATTGGTACTTCTCCTTCGCAAAACGAACAGGCCTGCATTTCGTCAAGTATTGAGTGCAGCGCTCAAACAAGAATTACTGCAGGATTTTGCTGTGAACGGAGGAAGTGACTATGTGGCAGGACCCCGCCTGGCTCTCGTCACTCCACAGGATATCCAGTTGAACATACAAATGCCCCAGAAACATGGGGGTCAGCGGCAGGCTCACCCTGGCAGATATTTTGATAGCCAAACGAAAGTACAAAGGCTTGATGGCATAGTGGGGGTGGGAGCCAAAGACAAACTTGCAGAGCCAAAATGCAACAAAAGCCGCACGGTGGGCGGCAGCAGAGAATTTAGAGGAAGAACTAACCTAGTACGATAACTTAGCATTTCCGGCCATCTTTTTTCTCAACTCAGTCTCAATGGCTTCTTCCTTCAGAGAAAGCTCTACAGTGGCAGGATCCACATCGCCAAGGATTGGCAAGAGTAGTTGGTTGGCCACATCCTTAAGGGTCACGGTTAGTTCACCGCAGGAGAAGAAGAATGTGTGGGTGGTGGCACACCATCGGCGGACCAAGTGTCGGAGGTTGTAGAGGTCTCGAAAATTGGAAAGACTTCGGGATAAGACAATGGCTTTCAAACCACCAGCCCGCTGTAGCAAACCCATAAAGACCATCTTAGATAACTCCCTGTCAACCCACTCCTTCCAACCCAAGGCCGTGCCCGATCCAAACTCGAAATGAATTGGCACGGGAATAGAAATACCCTGACGGATGACCAAATTGGAAATGGAGGAAGACACTGGGGCCCAAGAAATATCGGGGTTTCGCCGGCAAAAGGCAAGCCACACACAACCTGGTGGCGGCGGCGCGTAGTCACTAGGAACCTCGGGGAAATGAGGATAAGCATTATACCAAGGGTCAATCAGAAGGGCGTACTCACTGTCTAGGTCGCGCGGCGCCTCTTCCTCATCTGAATAATTAGAATCGGAGTACACGGCCTCCTCGCCCATCTCTTGTCCGGCAGGAAAATCAGACACGGTCTCTTTCCCTTTACGGCAGGAAGAACCTTGACTTTTCACTGGCACCATTGTACGAATGTTCGATCGGAGTAAATTGGGAATGGGTATTCGAAGAAAAGGAGACGATAAAGGAAGAGGGACGGACACAATGTTTTGGAAAAGAAGGAATTTGTGTTTGGATTTCAAAGGGGTACCGATCCTGTGGGAGGGCTAGGAGCTTCGGCAGGAGCTCCATATGCAGCAGCAGAAGTGACAGGTGTCTGAAATGTCTCACTAGCACCGCCAAAGAAACCCTTCACAGGTGTACCCATGGAGGTAGAAAGTTCCTCGACCGTGGGATGATAAATGGAAAAGGGCTCGGGATGATCCTGGAAGGCAAAAGAAAAAAAAAGGGAAAACATATATATACATATGTGATAAAGAATAAAGGAACCCATGGTTGATCTAGACAGACGAAGGCACGTGGCAGGCGAGATACGTGTAAAAAAAAAAAAAAAAAAAAAAAAAAAAAGGAGGAAAGAAGAAGGGAAGGGAGATGTACCTCAAATTCAGGCTCATCAAGCTCAATGGGATGGGTGGCCGACACATCCTCCTTATGCTTAGACTACAATGAAAAAGAGGGACAAGAGGCAATGTTAAAGAAAGAAGTCAGTAGGCATGACATGTGTTAGCCACAGGGAAGTTAAAGTCAAAACACAAAAGACAAGGCAAATTCTTCTAACATGACGTACCCTTCGCTCAGCGGTAGACGCAGGATAGGAAGTTATCTTTCTCTCACTACCCCGTGTCCTGCTGGAAAGGGGAGCATCTATGGCTGGCTGTGGAGTAGCAAGCTTAAGCTTGCTTGCAGACTTGAGCTTGGCAGGACCTTTCTTGACCGATGCAGGAATATTGGTTACCTTAACCTTTTTCTTCCAACCAGGAGGAAAATCACCCGCGAGCCAACACCATCATTTCTTCTCCTCATCCCACTCGAAGATGGCAGAACGGCTTTGTTTCCTGGCATAGGCTAAAACGGACTTGGAAGGCAGGAGCAACCGAGGGCTAGGTGAGACAAGCATACTGAGCCCATCAGGAGGGATAAGGGAGAAACCACGACTACCTACCAACTCTTGTCCAAGCGAAGTCATCACAGCCTGCCAATAGCCATGCATGGCAGGAGTGCAAAGACCCTCCCTTAATGAGCCAGGAATGGCAATTGCACTGAAACGTTGTCTCCAAAATTCGAAGGCAGTGTGTCGCAAGGAAAGGCCGAACTGAAGTAGGAGATTCCATGAGATAGGAAAGGTCATCAAGAATGTTTTGATCCAGCCCAAATTGCCTTCTTACCCGATTAGCGAGGTAATGAACAAACCTGTGCCTTCATCAGCCAAATAAGGCAACCATCCAACATTGGTGGCCGCCAAGTAGGTAATTCCCATCTCATCGAAACCGGCCAAAGGAGTGGTGGTCCCAATGGTATCAGTAAATGAACCCATAGTAGAATCAATACACGTATAACCCTTACCCAAGTTTCTATAAGCTCTCTAAGTAAAATCAGTACCTCTATCAAAAGACTTAACAACTAAATGACTAATGGGCTTTAAACCAGACTAATGAAAAGCCAGAGGGAAATCGGATTCAAACCTGCCACAGAAGTCAGTGATTACTTGCGGAGATGATTGGTACTTCTCCTTCGCAAAACGAACAGGCCTGCATTTCGTCAAGTATTGAGTGCAGCGCTCAAACAAGAATTACTGCAGGATTTTGCTGTGAACGGAGGAAGTGACTATGTGGCAGGACCCCGCCTGGCTCTCGTCACTCCACAGGATATCCAGTTGAACATACAAATGCCCCAGAAACATGGGGGTCAGCGGCAGGCTCACCCTGGCAGATATTTTGATAGCCAAACGAAAGTACAAAGGCTTGATGGCATAGTGGGGGTGGGAGCCAAAGACAAACTTGCAGAGCCAAAATGCAACAAAAGCCGCACGGTGGGCGGCAGCAGAGAATTTAGAGGAAGAACTAACCTAGTACGATAACTTAGCATTTCCGGCCATCTTTTTTCTCAACTCAGTCTCAATGGCTTCTTCCTTCAGAGAAAGCTCTACAGTGGCAGGATCCACATCGCCAAGGATTGGCAAGAGTAGTTGGTTGGCCACATCCTTAAGGGTCACGGTTAGTTCACCGCAGGAGAAGAAGAATGTGTGGGTGGTGGCACACCATCGGCGGACCAAGTGTCGGAGGTTGTAGAGGTCTCGAAAATTGGAAAGACTTCGGGATAAGACAATGGCTTTCAAACCACCAGCCCGCTGTAGCAAACC
This sequence comes from Quercus glauca, assembly GCA_023736055.1. Taxonomy (NCBI): domain Eukaryota; kingdom Viridiplantae; phylum Streptophyta; class Magnoliopsida; order Fagales; family Fagaceae; genus Quercus; species Quercus glauca. Next base: position 22,873,493 of record CM043326.1, on the reverse strand, counting down.
CATAAAGACCATCTTAGATAACTCCCTGTCAACCCACTCCTTCCAACCCAAGGCCGTGCCCGATCCAAACTCGAAATGAATTGGCACGGGAATAGAAATACCCTGACGGATGACCAAATTGGAAATGGAGGAAGACACTGGGGCCCAAGAAATATCGGGGTTTCGCCGGCAAAAGGCAAGCCACACACAACCTGGTGGCGGCGGCGCGTAGTCACTAGGAACCTCGGGGAAATGAGGATAAGCATTATACCAAGGGTCAATCAGAAGGGCGTACTCACTGTCTAGGTCGCGCGGCGCCTCTTCCTCATCTGAATAATTAGAATCGGAGTACACGGCCTCCTCGCCCATCTCTTGTCCGGCAGGAAAATCAGACACGGTCTCTTTCCCTTTACGGCAGGAAGAACCTTGACTTTTCACTGGCACCATTGTACGAATGTTCGATCGGAGTAAATTGGGAATGGGTATTCGAAGAAAAGGAGACGATAAAGGAAGAGGGACGGACACAATGTTTTGGAAAAGAAGGAATTTGTGTTTGGATTTCAAAGGGGTTTTCTTCTTAAATACCTGAGTCATTAATACCGGCATGAAGGGAGGCGACTGGTCAACCATCAAAAGAAAAAAGAAATTAATGAAGTGGCGGTTATGTCTTAAGATAACTGCCATTCTGGGAAATTCGAAGAGTCACTACTGTTCACGGCAGGAAAAGAAATATATATATATATATATATATATGAGAAAGGGTCCACAGTTTCAAAAAAGCCCGCGAAGAAAAAAAAAGAGGGGAAACAGAAAGGACGCTCCATATGTTTAGGGGGCTAAATGTTGAGGGTCATTTTTTTTTGGAATCCGAATAGAAAGACGGAAGCCCAACCCAGCAACACGGGCAGCAAAGGAAATGACAAGTATAGAGCAAAACCATTAAGCCATTGCGGCAGGAATAATGGATCACAGCCCCATAATATAAAAAAATAGGTCTTGAGGAAGAAAATGGACCTAAAAGGCCCAGAAAGAGAGAAATGACACCCATGGGCAGTATGTGGTATAGAAAAGTGAGAATGGGTCGCAGTAGGCCTAAAACAATGTAAATAAAGAAAGTGTTAATTGCAAGCCCATAAACTTCAAGGATGAGAATAAGGGAATTAGGCCAGGGAAGTCCAATCAAGTCAGTAAAAGCCCATGAGAACGCAAAGTCAGTAAGCGGGCCGAGGAAGTCCGAAGGAAGCAAATGGGCCGGAGAGGCCCGAGGGAAAACGAAGGGGATACTGAAGCCCATAAGAAAGAACATCAGTGGCCATGTCAAGTCACTAGGAGAAAGAATGAAACGACAGGCCTGAAAAGAGGCTCAGCATGAGTAAATTGCCATGGCAGAAATGACAAGTAATGTGGTAGAAAGTCAAGTAAATTAAGAAATGGGCTGAAAGAAAATGAAAAGCCCAATACCAAACGAAACCCAGTCTCTAAAGAAGCGGGAAATCAAAGTAGCAACTCATAAAAAAACCAGAAACGAGCGGCAGGCTGTGCAGGCAAAGTCTCCAGACCGCGGCGAATGCATGAAGCAGTAGGCATATTTCAGACACATACGAACAGAAGACACGCGTAAGGCCCAGGAACCATTAGCCTGTACCCAGCCAATACGAGACATGATGAGGTCATGGGTCAGAGGTAAGAGGGCATGATTTGGTGGTGGGGAGAGGGGAAAACCTGTTTTGGGGTTCCTGCTCAAACTTTTTTGGGGAATACGTCTGCTGGGATGACATACTTTCCAAAAGAGGCAAAACTGAGTTGGAACCACTAGGTGCATGCCATGAGGGATAGAGAGAGAGAGAGAAATAACACCGCAGCAGGAAGAAGAGCCACGACAAACTAACAGACAAAATAGTTGTCTTTGTCTGGTAATGGGGGTGGCTTGCAGACGGAACAGTAATGGTCGGCAGGTACACCCAGACCAGACAAAGGTAGTTAAGGGGTAGAATAGTAAAATTCGGTCATGGCAGACACTATAAAAAGGGGTCCTTCACCGTGTACAGAAAATAAGGACTCTGTGATACATACACGAGGAAGAAAAAGAAAATACAACATAAAAAAATCACGGTGGTGAAGACCTACTAAGGAAGAAAACTAAGAAAGAAAAGAGAGACAAAAAAAAAGGGAAGGAAGGAAAGAAAGAAAATATAAAAGAGAGAATTGAAAGAAAACGAAAGTCAGGAGGCATGCACCGATAGGTTTCTTCCCATCTCTCCCTCTCAAAATCCTTGCTCTCTGCCAAAAGCAGAAGGAATTATCTCTGGGCGTTAACCATTCGGGTCCGTTTCTCTCAAAACGATCAATTTCTACGGCAAGATCAACTTGGGAGATTGATTGTGTTGAGAAGATACATTCTATCCTCTTTGGTTTCTTTTTTCCTTGCTCCTGCGGACCAAGTTTAACTTAGCTTTCTTTATCTTTTGATTAACTCCTATTACCATTTGCCCCTCTTACTTTATTTGTAATAGTCACTAATATTACTGTGATTACGGATTATTTTGTCATTTTCTAGCTACCTGGTCATTCCAGAGTACTTTGTTTCTTTTGTTAATAATATCTGCCTGCCACAAACTTCTCTGAAGCAGCTCTGCCTGCCGTAAGAACTCTCCTGGTAAACAAGGCATAGTTTACGCACAAGCCGGCCAAATTGAGTTCCAGTTGAACCAGTCTCGACTCCCGTAACCCAGAACACTTGGGCCTACTACCACAAAGGGGCAGCCCAGCCCAACACAACAAAAAAGGCCCTCACATATGCTAATTAGGAACAAGGTAAAAGGTTTGGATTAATTGCAACTTAATTTTATTTTTAATTTTGTTTTTAAGTTATTATAATTTGTTCAATAATATCATTCATATTTATATATCATTATTTTATTTATTGAATTAAAAATGTGCAATATTTCTTAAAAATAAATTTGGATGTAATATTGTATTTCCAATATTTCAATGTGCTTCAAATTTATAATATCTTTAAGATAGAATGATTATGAGAAGTTTGAATCTGAATTCAAATGAGTCTGTGTATGTGGCTAAATTAATTTGGATTCAAATATAACTATATCCTAATGTGATTTTTTTTTCTTTTTTTAAAGAATATCCAAATGTGATTTAATCGAACTTTTTAAAAATAAAGAAACATGGGATGTGGAAAGTAAAAGTGAAATACCGAACTGGTGAAGGTTTTTTTTTTCTTCTAAATACCCTTTATAATATTAAACAAAAAAATTCACCATTGGCGTAGAATGGTGCTTATTTATATCCTTAGTTTTGATTTCATTAATTTTATTAATTTTTTTTAAAAGTTAGAACTGCTCTTCTATTTTTTGGATAAAATTTAATAATTTGCATAAATTATAATTTGGTATTATTACATTTTCTAATCACAAAAAAACTTAGGGATGTGATGAGTAATGATGTATGAAATCAGTTGGTTGAACACTTCGGCTTCGGTCGGCTACAGCGGTAGCGAAGGCGGTAGCGAAGGCGGTAGCGAAGGCCTGAAAAGAAGAAACACTGAAGGAAGTGACCGGGGTGGACCGGTCAAATACTCTCCGATGATAAAGTTAGTTTTCTTAACAAGGAAATGTAATTCCAACTTTTCGGGAGTAAAGTATCAGAGTTTTCATCATACCTTTGCCTGTTTCAGACCGGTCCTTTATATAGGGGATCTTGGGACGGTTATTTGGTTTAGTAACCTCCCTAAGGTTTGTGGAATAACTGGCTTCACGGAGGTAACTTCCCCAACGGCTATAGAAGCAGTAACCGCTGATGGAAGTTACATACTTAAGAGAAATTGCTGGCGATGAACACGGGTTAGTTATCCGCTCCAGAATTTGTTAAGTGTTGTAGGGTCGTCCATGTGCAATGTCTATGGACGACCCTATGGACGACCCTATGGACAACCCTTTGTCATGCCGTTGTTTGGTCGTCCATCTGCTTCGCATATGGACGACTCTTTCACTTTGATTACAAGGTTTATTCAATTGGGTCAGCTTCTCATGGACGAGATCTCTGGACGAATAAGAGATTTGGCTAACCATTGGTGATGGACGACCCATCTGGACGAGCCATAGATGTAATTTTTTTGGCTACCCCATCAATGAGTATTATGCATTAGCAGGTGAAATAATTTTTCATCACACTAGGTTTTTTTGTAATTGAAAAATATAGTAATCCCAAATTATAATAGATACAAATAATTAAAATTTACCTAAAAAATAGAAAAGCCTCTAAGCAGTTACATGAGTGCGTGGTCAGAGGCTAGTTTTTCTAATGCAAATGCTCTAATGGTCTATTTGGATCCCTTGGATTTGGATTTGGATTTGAGGGGGCCCAAATCCAAATCCTTTGTTTGGGTAAGTTAAAAGAAATGGATTTGGATTTGGTCCCAAATCCGTCTTGGATTTCAAGGGTCCAAATTCGATGATTTGAAATCCTCTCACAAACCCAAGAATTTAGAAATCCCTCACCCTCACCCTCACGCTTACACTCATTTCTCAATTCTTAATTAGCTCTAGAAACTCTATCACGCTCTCTTTTCCTCGCCCAAGCTTTTCTTCTTTTTCTCTTTCTCACGACAATACAGGTTTGTCTCTCAACTCCTCTCTTCCTCTTTTGTGTTTTGGGTGTTCAATTGTGAAGAAATGTGATCTGAGTTTCACTTATTTTGATTGGTGAAGGTTGATTTCCTGTCTAATTTTGGTGGTTTTGTTTGATCATATGGGGAATTGATGGTTAATTTGTGTTTGATTTGGCTGATTTTTTCTGGGTTTTGGTTGGATTTATCTGAGATTGGTTTTTTAATTTTTTTTGGCAATATGTTTAAGCTCTACTCTGTGGACCAAGGGAGTCAATACTGGACTGGAAGCTGTATCGGTTTGGCCAGCGGTACGATATATTTTAAATACAGGTCAATACCGGTGTACTATTTCGGATTTACCGCTATTTTTTTATATTTATAAATAAATAAATAAATATATATATATATATATATATATATATGTATGTATGTGTGTGTGTATATATATTATAATAAATATAAAAGTTTACCATAAAACATTTCCTTAATTCAGAACTAATTATTCATGGTTTTAGACTTTAGTATTAATTAAAAGAAAAAGAAAAAAAAACACAATATAAAAAATAGAAAGCTTAAAAGTTACCATTGCATACTAAGAAAAAAAATAATACTAATAAGTTAATGCAAATAAGTTACCATTTTGTAGTAACAAAAATTAAAAAATTACAAAACTTTAAAAAAAAAAAAAAAATTCTGTACGGGCCGGTATTGCCCGAAATTGGCCAGTATGGCCGGTATGCCCGGTATTTAAACCGGTATGAAATATTGATGTTTCGATACTGATATGCAACCGGTACGGCCAGTACCGATACGGTATTGACTACCTTGTTGTGGACGAAGTTGGATTTATCATTTAGGACGTGCGTGGCTATTTTTCATCCAAGAAGTCATTGTATAGCTTTGAGGTGTATTTGTTTTGACTATGTGTATTCAGTTTTGTAGGAAAAGAATGTTTGATATGGTTTAATTAATGTGAAGGTATAGGGTCACGAAAAAGAGGGAGCTTTATGTTAAATACTTAAATTGGATCAGATGGAAGTTAAAGTATTATTGGTAAATGAACTAATTAATATATAAGAAGTAGATGTTTGAATAGGAAGCTGTTGTACTTTGGTGGGAGATATTAATCTTTCTATCAGAGCGTGAAGATGTTTGACAAAAGTTCACACAGGCATATCTTCATTTTTAGTACTACAATACAGATTGATAATTAGTTCGGAGCTGTTCCACTTTTCAAATTCAAGAATTTTGTTGAGGTAGAGTAAGGTCTGGAATTAGATATTAGTTTCAAATCTTGCCTAATAAAAAAGAAATGGGAAATCCCGGGTTCTTCAATTAACATCCTTACTTGCTCATTGGAATGAAAATACCATATTAATCTAAGTTACTATCAATAACATATACTGTGATAAGGGCCTACTTCATTGGTTAGCCTAGTTAGCATTGACAAGTTTAATTTACTGAGCACCACCAGATGCGCATCAATCAATGGTTCCAATATATTTACTTTTAATTATTGGAACCCCTTAATCCTTGTTTTCCTGCTAATGTATATGCTTCTACATATATATTTCTCTGTTGGAAGCAGATCGATGAGGATGGATGATAAACTTATGCTAGCTGTTAACCAGGTATCCTTTTCAGCCATCTTTCTCAACAGTCAAATTATCATGCGTAATAGAGACAAATTGAAGGAACTCCATCAACAATATATAGAACATAGTTCAAAGTATAACCAGGCTTAAGTCTCAAGGCAAGTTTAAATAACTTGAGCCTGATGTGGTCATGCCTAATATGCTAGACCTCTTGTTGTACATCTTATTATATGCTTGTCTCATAGGTCAACAAAAGGAATAGGGTCTTCATCACAATGATAAGATTCATAATAGAACTTTGATCAAATAACTTCAAATTCTGGATGGTGAATCATTAGAATTTTCATTTTGAAGTTTAATTCTGCACGCCTATGCACATTTTATTTTTCCATTATTTGGAAATGAAACAAGTACCTCTTCTCAGCTGTGCTAAAGAAGTTTTTTTTTTCTCTCTTTATTTTTTGGAAGTGTTCAACAACAACAACAAAAAGTACTATTGAAAGTTGCTGATGTATACTATCATTTTTGAGTTCCTTCTCCGAAAGAACGGGGGTTCAATTTTTAAGTTTCAAGAATCAAGCTTAGCTTTGAGGAGATAGATGGGGTTAAGGGGTTGAAAGTTTTGATCTGAATTTTGGTTGTTGGAGTATATGGAATATGGCTGAGAATTCTATCAGAAATATAAAACTATTGGGATAAGAGAATTACTTTCTATTCACAAGTTGGAGATTCTTCTGAGCTTGTTTTTTGGTTTTTTCAGTGGATTTTTGGGGTTGTTTCAAGGTATTTTTCTGGTATGATTTACAGAAGATAATTTGAGAGTCTTTATGAGGTTTTTCAGTAGAGTTTTGGGTAATTTGAAGGGATGTTTTGTTGGTTTTTGTGCTATTTAGAACTGGCTTTGCAGTGGGGTTTTAAGTGAGCTCTTGGCTAGGTTTCACTAACTGTTTGAGATTAATTTTCTGGTTTTTGGGATTTGCTATTATAAATTAGTAGATTTCAATAGTTTTGTTTAATTATGTTAATTCACTTTTTTTTTCTTTTTTACTTTAGAAAAATGCAAAAAGTGGGTGCTTATCAAAACATAGCTATTGACAATTGGGAAGACATTCAGATCTTGTGTGGGAGGGATAGAGCTATTGGCATTGGTGTAGAACATATGAACGATGTAGTTGAAGTTACAACCGAAGAAGGAGAAAATGAGGTGAATTCTCTCATTGCACAACAACCATGTCAATATTCATTATCAATAAGTTCTGCAGCTGAGCCTCACAAAATAAGAAAGGAGGAAGAAAGATCCATTAGTTGAAGTTGTTGCAGATATTGGTTCTACTCTTATAGAGTATTGTTCCTCATTTTTAATTGTTAAGAACTTTAGAATAATTTTTTAGTTGGATATTTTGAATGTTGTGAAAAAACTCATGCCTTTGGGTTCTCTCTATGTTGATATAGAACATTTTAGTTGTCAATAGTTGGCATGACATTTCATCTTGATAATTGGATTATCAATGAATTTTTGTTTTTCATTACTTCATGTATTTATCAATGGTTTTTTCATTACCTCATGTATTTATTAAAATTATTAATAAAATTAAAATGTAGAAGGATTAAGAAAAATGATAATTAAAAAATATATATTTTATTGATCTTAAATCTAAATCTAAATCCAAATCTAAATTTAGGTATGGGTAGAACCTATGTCACATCACTGAACTGAAAAGCGAGATCAATACTTTGATGCACCATGAAGAAGTACACCGGAGGCAGCGCTCTAGATCCTTATGGCTCAAGGCAGGGGATAAAAAAACTTATTATTTCCACCATAGGGCAAGTCAAAGACACATGAAGAATAATGTAGAAGGACTAATGGATAAGGAAGGGATATGGCAATCTGATATGACCAGAGTTAGTAATATTGCCGAGGAATATTACAATGAGCTATTTACTACAACTCGCCCTAGAAATATGGAAAGGGTCTTGGAGGTAGTAGACAAGGTGGTCACTGAGAACATGGCCCACTCACTAACTCAACCATACACCGAGGATGAAGTACGGGTGGCTTTCTTCAATATGCACCCATCAAAATCACTAGGTTCGGATGGTATGTCTCCTTTCTTTTTTTTAGAAATATTGGCATATTGTTGGGCATGATGTAACCCTCGCTGTATTATCTGTCCTGCACTTTGGTAGATACTTGAAGAAAATGAATTTTACACATATTGTTCTCATTCCCAAAAAGAATGACCCACAATATATAACAGAGTTTTGTCTCATAAGTTTGAGTAATGTTGTATCACGACTTATATTCAAAGTTCTTGCTAACTGGATCAAATCCATTTTGCCCAATATTATTTCCAACACCAAAGTGCTTTTATTCTTGATAGATTCATTACAGATAATACTACTGTTGCATTTGAAATGCTCCATCGTATGCGGAATAGGAGGAAAAGAAAGGCCGGTCACATGGCAGTGAAGCTGGATATAAGCAAGGCTTATGATAGAGTGGTGTGGGAATTTCTTCGACAGTTTATGTTGAAGATTGGACTGCTTGAACAATGGGTGAACTTGGCTATGGAAACGCTATAAATAGCCTCATAGTCAGTTCTCATTAATAGGGAACCAAAGGGTTTCATCCCACCAACCCGAGGTATCAAACAAGGTGACCCTTTATCTCCATATCTCTTCCTGTTGTGTGCTAAGGGGCTGTCCTCATTGATCCGGAAAGCAATAGATACAAATAGACTGAAGGGCATTTATTCTTGTCAGGGTGGAGTGCGTATCTCTCATCTCCTCTTTGCAGACGACAGCCTACTGTTTTGTGAAGCAAATATTGGAGAATGCCACAAATTACTTGGCTTACTTACACAATATGAGGAGGCCTTGGGTCAAGCCATAAATAGATCGAAGACCACTCTCTTTTTCAGCCAAAATACAAGCCGAAGGGACAAAGAGGAGATTCGGAGGTTGATGGGGGCGCAAATCATGAATAATTGTGAAAAGTACCTCGAACTGCCTATGGTTGGGGGTAAATCAAAGGTGGGTACGTTTAAGGAGCTTCAAGAGAGGATAACAAAAAAGGTGATGGGTGGAAGGAAAAAACCATATCAAAGGCCAGTAGGGAGACCTTGATCAATTCGGTGGCCCAAGCAAAAACCACATACTCTATGAGCATTTTCAAGTTACCAAGAAGGGTGTGTAAGGGTATCAACTCAGTTTTAGCAAAATATTGGTGGGGATAAACACAGAATGAAAAGAAAATTCATTGGATTAATTGAAATAGACTATGTACACCAAAAAATAAGGGTGGTATGAGTTTTAACGACATTCATGCTTTTAACTTTGCTTTGTTAGCAAAGCAAGCTTGGCGTCTTGTCACCGGCTCACACTCCCTCTTCTTTCGGGTGTACAAAGCCAGATATGTTAGCAAAGCAACCTTGCTATCTTTCATGGACGCTGAGTTAGGCCATAACCCATCATTCGTGTGGCGTAAAGGGACTTAATTCGGGAAGGGTCCATGTGGAAGATAGGTAATGGGCAGAGTGTTCAAGTTAACTGTAACAAGTGGCTGCCACATCCCCCTCTGTTTAAGCCAGGAGCTAATACCAATCCCCCTCTGTTTAAGCCAGGAGCTAATACCAATATGAAAGTGGCAGACCTCATCCATCACCAGACCATGTAGTGGAACCGTCCGTTGCTACAACGTTTCTTTCTACATGACTGACTACCAGCGACTGAATGGGCACGTGGTAGGACCTAGATAAGCACCTACATGTTTTTTCGTCTTTCTTGTGCGATACCTGTAAGCCTAATAAGCTGAAGCTATAGGCTACTATTTTACTGTATGCTTTCGTGGGGGGAGTTTATAACCCCAGTTTTGTCTTTTCAATAAAAATTCTATTTTCACAATATAAAAAAATAAAAAAAAAACGAAAATCGAGATGGATATATATTAATATAGGTAGGAACAGTCCAGCAGGTCAGCAACACATCAAGACAAGATATTAAAAAAAACGAAAGAAACGAAGGAACACGTCAGATCCAAATCCAGCAACAAGTCTCCAATCCAGATTCAAATCAAGACAATATTTCCAAACCAATCACATGACGCCACATCACAAAACGACATTTCCACCATACACAATTGCCCATACTGAACCCTAATGAAATGACCAAAATACCCATCCCAATCCTGCTCTTTGTCTAACAAACATTTCCCAATCCAATGCAAATCACACTCAGTTTTCACTCACAGAGCTCTCAGAGACTCTCTCTCTCTCTCTCGTGGCGTCCATGGCTTCCCTTCTCCATCGAAAGCTCCAACACCAACACAAACACAATCACAAGCCTTTCTTCTTCTTCCAATCACGCTTATTCTCCGACTCTGCTTCTTCTTCTTCTTCTTCTTCTTCTTCACAGAGCATAGAGAAAATTCTCGTGGCGAACAGAGGCGAAATCGCTTGCCGAATCATGAGGACCGCGAAGAGGCTAGGGATTCGGACCGTCGCGGTGTACAGCGACGCAGACCGTGACGCGCTTCATGTCAAATCGGCCGACGAGGCCGTCCTTATCGGTCCTCCACCGGCTCGGTTGAGTTACCTCAACGCGTCGTCGATTGTCGACGCTGCGTTTCGCACTGGTGCGCAGGTGAGCTAGAGAAAGGAATTCGTTTCTCTGTTTGGTTGGTGAGAAAGTGCGGGAAAATTAGAGAAATTGAATTTGTCTTGTTTTGAGCTGATTGTGCATATGTTGTTGATTGTTGAAGTTAATTTCAATTCCATTGAGTTTAAGTGAAATTTGTGCTATTTATCATTTTTCTAATTAATGTCTATAGTAGTAGTAGTATTTCAATAATGATATAGTTATTAGCTAACGTCTGGATTCTAGAACAGTACTATTTGAATTGTACTGATCTAAAACTTGTTCAAAATAAGATTGTTTTGTGTAAATCTGTATTAAGATATTCGAAAATCAAAATATGCTTTGGCTATTGGGATATATATGCTTGGAGGCTTGCTCTTTGCATTAGTTTTGTGCACAAATTGATGGCATAATCATTGTTTGCAACTCCACATGTACACTAACCTCTGCAATATTTTGTTGACATCGTAATAAATATTCATACATGTAATCCCATTACATAGGATTTATGTGGGTCCCACATAAGATTTTATGGGTCCCACGTAATGGACATTTAAGTTCTTTGTTGGGAATGTGATGAATTGCTTCTGTGTTGACTGATTAATACTATCAAACTGTAATAGCATATATAGTGATGATGATTGATGTAAAAGCCAGCATTTTTTACTATAGTAGATGGCTTTTGCTTGGTATTTTAGCCCTAAAAACACCTACATATGGTGGATATGTAGGTGTTTTGTTATTACATTTTCTTTGTTTGATACTTTGATTGCCTCACTGATGTTCAATACTTGTTGTGCGTGGCTTTGTATCGCTAGTAGATGATTAATTGCTTTTAATATTTTGGACATTGCAAGGACATGCTTTCAGAGTGGATATCTTATTTTGATAATTAGGCTATCCACCCTGGCTATGGTTTCTTATCGGAGAGTGCTGATTTTGCTCAAATTTGTGAGCATAAAGGTCTTAAATTTATCGGCCCTCCAGCATCTGCAATCCGCGACATGGGCGATAAAAGGTACAACTTGCTGTTTTCTAACCAAATTTCTTCTTAACGTTCATAAACCAGACACCCGTTTCTGTTATGATCTCAAATATTCCCATTTGTAACTACTGTTAATTCTTTTACAAGCATGTGTGTGTGTGTGTGTGTGTGTGTGTGTGAATATGTGCACACACATGCATTTGGGAACTTACCCCTCTCTGTGCAATAAAATTTTCTATTTATAAAGGACAGATTCTCAACTTAGTGACGCTTAATCTACTTAACAGTGCATCAAAGAGAATAATGGGTGCAGCCAGGGTACCACTTGTGCCTGGATATCATGGCAATGAACAAGATATAGATCTGATGAAGTTAGAAGCAGACAAGATTGGGTACCCAATCATAATAAAACCAACTCATGGAGGAGGAGGAAAGGTGTGTGACTATTATTATTTTGACATATTTCCTACAATTGCAAATGGTGCTAGTGTTATGGGTATGGTGATGCAAAATACATATATGAAAACCTACACATGTAAAATGTCTTACCTAATATGTGTGCCATGATGTCCATGCATTTTTTATTATCATTGTCCTGTTACATTAGTGAGGTCCTTTTCATGTAATGTTTCATCAGAATGATCAATCTGCCATGTGTCTATGAGTTGAAAACTCTAGGGAAGAGATGTATTGATTTAGGTTAGATTTGAAAAGCCAGATAGGTTGTTCTAAACTCTTGCCCAAGGAGTCCATTTCTTGCCAGTTGCACTTCAGCCTGGTTTCAAGGGTCACAAATTTAATGGCAACATCCATAAAAAGTAAATATTTGATGTAACTGTTCAGAAATTTAAACATAGCTACATATTTTATGATAGTGATCTTGTCCAGTACATGCTTTTGCCACGTCCACCTGTTTAATATGTTCAATAGTAAAAATTGTTGGTATGGCCTCTACAACAGTGCAGGAGGAAAGGGCTTTAATTAGGATTTTCTTTGTCATGACTGAAATTCTGTTTTCTTTTCACATGAAGTTCTTAGATTGTTCATTTTATAGGGTATGAGGATTGTAAACAGTCCAAATGAATTTGTTGAATCTTTCTTGGGAGCACAACGTGAGGCTGCTGCTTCTTTTGGCATAAACACAATATTGCTGGAGAAATATATCACACAGCCAAGGCACATAGAAGTTCAGGTATTGTCATTCTTTGTATAATGTGAGTATTTCTTTTTCAAAATAGTAGTTGATTATAACTGTAATGTAATGTAACCATTTCTTTTCCAATATTCTTATGGTGCTCTATAGTAAATATTAATTCTGAATAAAATTGGACTCTGGCTCCATAAGTTAGTGGAAAATAAATTTTATAAATTTTTGGTAGACAAGTAAACTGCACTCAATCTGATACTCATCATATGCTCTGTTTGTCAATCAAAATTACATATTGATTGTAGATACTCCTCTGTTTATTGTAGATATTTGGGGACAAACACGGGAATGTTCTTCATTTATATGAAAGGGATTGCAGTGTGCAGAGAAGACACCAGAAGATAATTGAAGAAGCTCCAGCTGTAATGATAGCTTCTGGATTTTTTTGTACTGGTTTGTGATTGTAGTTATTCTAGATTTGTAATGGAACACTCATTAATGCAGCCAAATGTTTCCATTGATTTCCGCTCCCACTTGGGTCAAGCTGCTGTTTCTGCAGCCAAGGTGAGGTTTCCTAATCTGTTGAACTATATAATATTTATGTGCATGATCTGATGTTTGTAGTTTGTTTGAAAATTGCATTACTTGGTTATGAACACGTCAATGCCTGTGAGTAGATAGGTACATATATGCTCTGGGGAACTGCAAGGATTAGTTAATGTAATAATGTCCCCTCTGACTCTTTGAATATTTTACATTGAGCTATCACTTTTGATTAAATATATTAATACTATTGTGATAGTGGAAAAGAAAAAAACTGAAGAACTTCCTATCTTGGATTCCATTTGATAGGTTTATCATACAAAAGACTTTTAATTAGCTGAGACTTTACATACATTGTGCAGAAAACATTACTCAAACAAGCCAGCTTGATAAGGTGAGGGTAATAAGATAGATTGGATACTTGGGAGTTTATAAGTAGCTAAAAGTTTTTGGACCGGATGGCATTTTGTGGTTTGAGGTGCCAAATTCTGCCCAAGCAAGCATTCTAAATCGTTCGCCTTGCTTTAAAACTTGATCTGTAGAATATTTTTCTAATCTGTGCCCCTTTCTCTCTTCTTTTTCTATTTGTCTTATGGTGGCATGTCTGTTATGGTGTCTAAACATGCTTGTAGTGGCCTTATTTAAACTTTGGATTATATCCCACATGTTGAAGTTGTATCTTCAATGCATAGCACCTTGTCCTTTTACAGACTTGTCTCTTGAGTACTTCCTTTTTGCCCTTTTGTTGTGTTTGTTGTGTGTGTGTGTGTGTGTGTGTGTGTTTTATTTTCCTTTTTTAATTACCACTACGATGAAGTCTCTATCTGATACATAAAGGCAGTTGGATATCACAATGCTGGCACTGTGGAGTTTATAGTTGACACAATCTCAGGCCAATTTTATTTTATGGAGATGAACACCCGTCTTCAGGTACTGTTGTCAATCTATCTCTCTCTATTAAAATCCACAAGATGTACAGAATCCTAACGAGGAGCATATATATGCAGGTTGAGCATCCTGTGACTGAGATGATTGTTGGACAAGATCTTGTAGAGTGGCAAATCCGTGTTGCAAATGGAGAAGCTCTTCCCATGACTCAGTCACAGGTGCCGTTATCAGGTAAATATAATCTCTTGATGAAGGTCATGTGTAGAGTTGATCTTGCTTGCTTTCCTTTTCTATTTTTTCTTTATGCTTGTTTACCTATTTATAATATATGACCCTAGACTACTTTTAAATAATGGCTTGACTGGCATTAACCATGAGAAGGGGAAGGCTACCCCACATTCCTACCATCGCTATTATATCCCATAAAAATGAAGAAAAGGCCAACTGCTGGATGGGAACTGTTTTAGAAAAAATCCTTTTATCCTTTGCTTTATTTGGTTGCTGAGAAGATGGAATAAATAACTGAAATATCTTTAATTCTCTCTGCTCCTCTATTGCCTTTACAACCTAAACATTAAAATAGGACTTCTAGATTTGAAAATATATACTTTTTTCTGCTAATAAACTGAACTAATGATAGCAGACTGCAGTTTTTAGTTATATGAATTTGATAGTTATGACTCAGGTTGTATAATAAATTTGCTATCAATTGTTAGTTACCAAAAGGGAGGAAAAAAGAAAAAGAAAAAAGAAGTCCATCTTATTTTATTACAGTTATGTCTTGAAGGGCCATTCTGATGAAATACTTGAATTATTTCTGGGATTTCATTATTTTACTTGTTCTTATTATGCGTCTTTAACGTAGATCTATTTCATAAACTAACACTTCTTAATTAATTAAAATTAAACAATTTACAAAAAAGAAGAAGCTCATAATGGGCTTGAATTCCATATTTAAGTTTACACATTATGCACACAGCATGTTCAGTGTAGAGATCCTGGATTTTTATAATTTCCTTCTTACCTATCACAAATAAATTAAAAAAATAATAATAATTTCCCGTTATCATGACAGGTCATGCTTTCGAAGCCCGAATATATGCTGAAAATGTAGCGAAAGGTTTTCTTCCTGCAACTGGAGTTCTTCATCATTATCGTCCTGTTCCAGTGTCATCAACAGGTCATTTGCATCACATATCTATGCAACTTATATAGTGTAAAAGATGTTTCAGCCCACACTTTTGCTGTTGAAAATAGCCAGTCTTTGTCCTTCCCTGCCTACAACATTGCAATTGCCTTATACAACTTATTAAGATTTCCTACTCCTTTTTTGTTTTGCTTATGTGGAATCTGTCTTTGAGCAGTTCGGGTTGAGACTGGGGTTGAACAAGGAGACACTGTTAGCATGCATTATGATCCTATGATTGCTAAGCTTGTAGTGTGGGGAGAAAATCGTGCTGCAGCATTAGTAAAATTAAAGGATTGCCTCTCAAAGTTTCAGGTATACTCAATTTCAGAATTACAGCGTAGCTATCTTAATGAGTCTATTATAGTCATTGTTACAGCTGTTGCACATGTATGCATTTATTTCCAAGTTGTACACATTTTAGATAATTTTATCAGGTATCTCTAGGCAATGGATCCTCAATGGGGATGACTCCCAAGTATGATGCCTATTGTCTGGATAAATAGGAATTTTGTCTGATAAAATTGTAAAAAGGTTTGTTCAGATGGTCAGGATGGTTCTATATATCAAATTTGGGAGGGGAGATCCCTAAAAGGGCCAAAATATATAATTCTACTTTTGTGCAATAGCTTCTATTTAATATGCATCTTGTGTTTCCTCTGTACCATTCCTGGGATCCTATAGGTTTATTGTCTCATAACTATAGGTTCTACAATTTTTGGGAAGTTTCAACTATTTTTGGACAGTGAATTTCTTCTTGAGATGTATTTTATCTTTTAGACAGACTTAATCCTGATTGAATCACTAATGCAAATCTTTTGATTAGGTTGCAGGTTTACCAACCAATATCAATTTCCTCCAAAAACTTGCGAAACATTGGGCATTTGAGAATGGCGATGTAGAAACTCATTTCATTGAACACTTTAAAGATGATCTCTTTGTTTCTCCTACGAATGCAGTATCAGCAAAAGAAGCACATGAAGCTGCTAGATTTAATGCGACCCTAGTAGCTGCGTGTGTTATCTCTATGGAACATTCTCTATCAAAAGAAAATTCCCCTGGTAATTGAAGGTCTCATTCTTTTCTTGGGATATGGTAGTTGCTCTTAAAAGATATTTAAGTCTGCCAATGTGTTCAGCAGGCAACAACTCACTCTCCATATGGTATTCGTCCCCACCTTTCAGAGTTCATCATTGTGCTAGGCATACAATGGAAATTGAATGGGAGAATGAATATGATAGCGCTGGTTCAAATGTCCTTACACTCTCTATTACTTATAAGCCAAATGGAAACTATCTGATTGAGGTATTCATCCACTTGTAATGTGTTTAAGATAATGGTTTTTGTTGGCCAGTAATTTTGAAGTGATTTATGTTTAAGAGGGCATTCTCTCCGCCCCACCCCGCGCCCCCCCCCCCCCCCCACACCCACAAACAAATTATATCCAATATAGGGTTGTTCTTTTTGGCATGATTCAATATGCTGTATATGCAAATACAGACAGGAGAAAATTGCTCCCCTGGTTTGGAAGTCAAAGCAACACATCTAGGTAACCATGATTTCAGAGTTGAAGCTGATGGTGTAAGCATGGATGTCAGTTTAGCTGTTTACTTCAAGGTAGGAGCCTCTCTCTGCATGCATCTTTAGGAGTGTAGATAAATTAATTTATGGACTCTCTTCTGTACAGTTTCCATTGTTCTTGATTTTTCCCTATATAATTCCAGTATAACTAATTATTGATTGCCAATTTGAGCTGACAGGATCAAACAAAGCACATACACATATGGCGTGGGTCACATCATCATCAATTCAGACAGAAAATAGGACGTGAGTTGTCTGGTGATGATGAAGCCCAACATAAGCCCAGTTTTGATACAGCATCCCACCCCCAGGGAACTGTTGTGGCCCCCATGGCTGGTTTAGTAGTCAAAGTTCTGGTGAAGGACGGGACAAAAGTGGAGGAAGGGCAACCCATATTAGTCTTGGAGGCAATGAAGATGGAGGTTTATGTTAATGCTACTTTCGTTTTGCATCCAATTATTCCTTTTTCAAAAGTTTTCTATGCTGAACTGAATTATTTTTTCTTCTTCCCTTTAAAAGCATGTTGTAAAGGCACCATGTACTGGGTGTGTCCATGGGCTTGTAGTTACAGTTGGCCAGCAAGTTTCTGATGGTAGTGTTCTCTTCAGTGTCAAGGTCAGTTATTTGCCCTTTGATACACTTAGATATGAGCTAATAGATTTGGAATTGGTACAACAGAATAAACCGAATGTAGAACTGGTAGTTGCAAATGCTGAGAATAGAATGGTATCGTCTGGTGGATATTCTCTTACACTATTTGACTATTTGCTCTTTTACCTGCACCATGTGGTTTGGTTAAATGCTCTGTATCTTTTGCTTGTTTGTGGTACATATGTAAACTAATTATTGGATGAAAATGAACAAATTTAAAAATTGTTTCTCCCTTGTGGTGATAAAGCTGAATACAGTCTTCATGAACTTAAAGATATCAAGAGTGAGTATGTTTCATTCCAAAAAAAAAAAACCTAGAACAGTCCATACATCACTATTGTGAGCAGATGTTCTTATGAAATGTGGTACTGTTCAAAGATAACACTTTTTTAAATAACACAAACTCGGTGTTAATGTGTCAAATATACTGCAATAGCATGCATATATAAGTTCCAGAGATTATCAGGATTTTTACCTCAGTGGTTCATTGCTCAAAAAATAATTTGTCAATTTTTTAGTTATGGACAAAATAATTCACCATTGTATTTAGGTTGTAGCTAGTATTTAACATTACCAGAGAGGTGGATGCATGAAAGGAATTGATAACTTGTTAGCCAGTTTGTTGTTATGTCCAATTGGAAAATGATTACGATTTAAGTTCTTATATTTGTTCTTTGAAATGTCATAGTGTCATTCAGTTGGTGATCTTTAAATTTGTAGATTAATTATGGTTAGAATATGTGCTTGGGCAGGATCAGTAGAACCATCATGATTGTACGTTCTCTCTCCTGACAAATATTGATTGAGCTCGTAAGAATTGTGCTCAAATGAGGAATCAGCGGAAGCTCTAACTACATTTCTGTTGTAATAAAATTGATGGATATCCCTTGTTTACTAGATAAAATAAAATTTTACCATCATCAAGATGTAATAATAGAACTTTTGCAGGCCTTTCAGTAATGAAAAGTAAAAATTGTAGTGTTCTTGTTCTTCTGAGCTGGTGAGCTGTTGTCTTTACCAGTCATAGTTTAATTAGCCTCCCATCAGAAACAATCATTATTATTTTCTTAATATGTTTTTTTTTTTGGTTGTTTGGTGGTTGATACATGTCAAGAGCTTGTAGCTCAAATCTTGGTGTTTCCAACAAAGTCATCCAAGGTTCCAATCCATCCCAACCCCAACTATTGAAATATCAAAAAATCATTAATTCTTTTCATCAAATGCTGGACGGATCAGCAGTAGATGTGCCTAAGGAATTTCTTAAATAGACTTGTCAAAAATTAGCCAAAATGTAGAACTTATTACGTGATAATAAATGTTAGTATAATGATTAAATTCATCATTTTTCTGTACACTTTAATTTTTGGAACAAGTAATAGATTAGATATTGATTGTTGCACAACTAGAAAAGACTCCCTAAGTGCATTTTGGGAAAATGAAAAAAAGAAATGGTAGAAGTGGGAAAATTTTCTTTAAAGCTTTGTAGAACTCTTTTGTAATCTTAACTCTTAAGAAAAAATTGATATCTTAAATTTTTATGAAAAGTTCTACAATTTACTTTCATGCTTGTAATTTGCCAAACGTTTAAAATGGTAAAAGAGTTTGTCAATTAAAGTTCTATGACTAAAAAGTTATACTAATAAGTGCTTGTTTGGTATTGTTTTAAAAAACTAAGTTTTAATTTTGAACTTTTGCAAAATAAGGCTATAATTGAAAATCTTTTTAGTGTTTTGATTGTTTGATAAATTGCTTTGAATAGTGTTTTAAAACTAGATTTTTTTTTTTTATAAGAAAGAAATTCTACTATAAAATAATTTAAGTATATATGTGTGTGAAGCTTACTCTAGCTTCCGAGAGACTTGAATTTCAGTCTTTATCCCCCACACCTTCCAAGCACTTATACTTGTGGAGTGACCATCAAGCCAAAGGTGCGTGGTGGTAAAACTAGATTTATAAAATATATATGAATAGTGAATTGTATAGGTTTTTTCTATGAAGTTCCAAATTTCAAATTTACCCTTAAAGCCGAAATTGTCTATTTATGCTACTAGAGCCTTAAGGCTATTAAAATCATATTTATGGTAGTTTACCAATGGATTTTCCAAGTGACTAGACTGTGACATGGCAGTAAATTACATGTTAGAAATTAAAGGCTCTATATGATGAGAAGCATAGACTTTGCAAAGTTTTTAAAAGGAAAAAATGCAAAACTTACTCTCTAACTTTCACTGTTTTTCATTTTGGTCTTCTAACTTTCAGTTTTGTCAATTTAGTTCTCTAACTTTCAATTTTTGTCAATTCAAGGCTCCGTTACAACTCAGTTAGTGTTGCCGTTAAATATGCTTGAAACGACGCCGTTTTGCTCTTTTTTTCTTTAAATGCGAAATTAAAATAAAATAAGAAAAATCTGGAAAAAAAAAAAAAAAAAAAAAAAAAAAGAAAAAAAAAGGAAGGAAATTTGAATCCTCACCGTGATCGTTGAATCTCAACCGTTGATCTTCCCTTCTGATACGCAGATGAAGAACACGAGGAACTAGAGATTACCCAGTTTGGGTTCGCGCGGTCAACATTATTGGACCCAGAACCAGACCCAGATGAGAGCGTGAATTTAAACTCTCTCTCTTCCCCACCACCATCGTCAAACTCGTCGTCTTCTTCTTCATCATCATTATCAGCATCTTCATCTTCTAGCACTTCTACTTCGCTTTCGTTCTCGTTCTCGTTCTCTTTGCCTTGGTTTTCCTCCTCTTCTTCGCCAGGAACAGTGAACTCCAAGTCGAAGAAGGGTCTGTCATCGTTGTTGTCTTTGTTCTCGTCGTTTGTTTGAGAAACGGCGGCGACGATCGTGGTGGTTCCAGCGGTGCACGTGTTGACACCGGAGTCTCCAATGCCAGTAACGTTAACACCACCACCACCACTGCCTCGCCAGTACTTGAGTAAGTTGAAAGCTTCCATGGTTGGGAGAGCCAGTATACAGAAGTGGGAAATGGAATATTAGAGAAGCCAAAGAGAAAGCCTCCGCTAAGGCCTTGAAGATCTTACTTTGTTCGTCTTCTTCGGCAGTCGGAACAATGCTGCCTTTGTCGCCAGCAACGGGATTAGAGACTCGAGGCCTCCTCTTCTTCTTCCTCGTGTTCTTCATCTGCGTATCAGAATGGAAGATCAACGGCCGAGATTCAACGATTGCGGTGAGGATTCTGATTTCCTTCCCTTTTTTTTTCTTTTTTTTTTTTTTTTTTTTTTTTTTCAGATTTTTCTTATTTTATTTTAATTCCGAATTAAAAAAAAAAAAAGAAAAAGAAAGCAAAACGGCGTCGTTTCAAGCATATCTAACGGCAACACTAACTGAGTTGTAACGGAGTCTTGAATTGACAAAAATTGAAAGTTAGAGGACTGAATTGACAAAACTAAAAGTTAGAGGACTGAAATGAAAAACAATAAAAGTTAGAAGGTTAGTTTTGCATTTTTGCCTTTTTAAAATTACGTAGCTATCAATGTAAAGCAGCTTTCTTCGTATAAACCTTGTTCTACGGCATCTTCTGGGTTCGCTTACCTCATTCCAACCGCGTCTAAAGAATTTATATTAACTTGTCAAATCAAACACCAAGGCAAGAAGGCCATGTTTTTTTTATTCTTTGAACAATACTGAGGGACAGACAAAAATGAGATGCTTGAAATGAAAGGGCAAAATGAAGTAACCTGTCACATTACAAGTAAGGATTACAAGCATTATTATTCAATACAAATTTGCGTGGAAGTCATGCTGTTTTCCTTTTCTTTATTTTTTTAGTCAGATAGCAAGGCTACACACACAAAATCAATAATAAATAAAAAAAATTTGCAACATTTTTTTCGGATGAATTGGTAAATTTTTACTGGTTTTCATTTGAGTTTATCACTGATATAACTCGTTTACTTACCATTAACATTTTGCCACCTCGATTAGTATGTGCTAAATTTATTGCGTTTGTAGATTTTCTCCTTAATCAAACAATATAAAGCCAGTGTGCCGTGCAAGACCAAATGGTAAGAATGGAAGCTCCGTAGTCTTCAAGGTAATGCCCCCAATGGCTAAAAAGGAACATCGATGATGTTAATCACGCGTGATGAATATATATTATTATGGGTCATGATCAATTAGCATAACTTTTTTCTTAATGTTACTCTATTTAATACTTTCTAAGTAGATTAATATTTTAAAAAATTGTACAGTTAGAATACGCATTTTCTTTGTTTTTTAATATACATGTCAAATTTTATGTTAATAGGGTATAATTTACTATTTGATCCATAGTCTCAATTATTTTACGCATAATTTTAAGATACAAAATACTTGAAATTTAGATATTTTGTGAATACAATAATTATACATCTCTAATTATCTTGAAATTTTACTAGTATGGAAGTTATAAGTTTGGA
Organism: Quercus glauca; assembly: GCA_023736055.1. Classification (NCBI taxonomy): domain Eukaryota; kingdom Viridiplantae; phylum Streptophyta; class Magnoliopsida; order Fagales; family Fagaceae; genus Quercus; species Quercus glauca. The sequence goes on along the minus strand of CM043326.1, from coordinate 22,851,257 downwards.
TGAATAAGATATAATCTAACAATGGATTTGTTAAAATATACATTTAAATTTCAATAAAAAATTATTGAGGAATTTAACAACATTAAAAAAAAAAAAAAAAAAAGTGTAATTCAAAACCAGAGGATCCTCTCCCATGTATCATGCAAATCTTTAGAAGACCTTATTAATATTTATCAATTTGCCAGGCTTTATGATAAATGTAGGGACAAGGGCCCAAAATTGCATGTTGGGCCCTGGGCCTTATCTGAGGATGTTGGCACATCTGAGGAGAGATATTTAGTAGAGGAAAACCAGTTTAAGAGTCTCATAAGGAAGGAAGGAGCAGAAGGTGGTTCGAGGAGGAAATCCCTCCTCGGCTACAACAAGTATAACTCAGATGCTAATTCCAGTGGTGAGGCCGACATCCATCAAAGCCCCAGTGTTAGTAGCGTGCGTAATGAACACGTAAAAAGGAGGGGAACCCAAAGAATACCTAAGGAAAAGCTGCTATCTCCACATTAAATGCGCCACAACTATTTTTCTGGCCGCATTTATGTGGAGAAGACCCTTGAACAGTGCTTCCTTGGCTACCGCAATTCACAGGGCACCAAAAAGGGTGCCTGATGGGACAGGTACTTGAGTAGTTGCTTAGATAGTTGATAGATGGAGGGCTGAAATCACCGGAAATGAGATATATAATGTAAGAGACCCCTGGAGGAAGAGGGATTGGAAAAATAAAGAGAAATACTGTAGCAACCAGAGTTGCATTTGTAGCCAATTTCATCAACATATAAAAGGACTTGCCTCCTTGGACAACACAAGGACCTAACCTTACGTAGGTTGTTCTTGCATGATTATTTGACAACCCCATCCTAGCTGTTGTTATACTTGCTAAGACCTAGTTCTCTAACCCACTCTCTACAAATTTATTATATTGGACTTATTAACCCAAAGTCCCACACTTATTGGGCTTGGGTTGCAAATCGTGACCTTACAATTGGTGCCGTCTGTGGGAAGAGCTTGTGTAATAGTGAGTGTAGCAGTTAACGATACTAGGATTAGATCCACACCAGGCAGAATCTAAGGCATCCCAGCGCGAAAACCCCCTCGCTAACCATGAGTGGGAAGAAGATTGAGAAGGCAGTGTGCACACTACAATACGAGCAAAAGTCACACTCGAGTCAGAAGTCACGTCTCTCAAGACCAGCCCAACAGAGCCATACAACTGAAAATTGATCGGTTAAAGAGGGAACTGCGCCATGCACGACGAAAGTGAACTCCCTCTGGCTCTGACGCTTCTTCTGACGACGGAAAGGACGTCAATTACAGGCGAAGGTCTCGAACCCCGCCCAGCGAGTCTTTCTCCTACGAGGAGGAATGCCGTAACGAATGGAGGAACGAAAGCCCGCCTTATAAAGGCATGGGGAACGACGCTGTGAGTAGGGCATTGGACCAAATCTCCAGGTCACCCTTCACGCGCAGGATTGAGGGGACCAAACTTCCTCGACGATTTACACAACCTGCTTTCACCGTGTATAACGATAGAACGGACCTTGTGGAGCACGTGAGCCATTTCAACCAAAGAATGACTGTCCATTCTAGAGATGAAGCCTTGATGTGCAAGGTTTTCCTATCTAGCCCGGGGCTCGTCGCGATGAGATGGTTCGATAGTCTGAAAGCAAATTCTATAAACTCCTTCAAAGAGCTCACCCAAGCGTTTTGCTCCCGCTTCGTCACCTGTAGCAGGGTTCCTCGGTCCCTAGCTTCCCTACTGTCCTAAAGCATGTGAGAGGGAGAAACACTAAAAGCATACTCGAATAGGTACTAGGAGATGTTCAACGAGATAAATGGTGACTTTGACGATGTGGCCATCAGCACCTTCAAGCTTGGGCTCCCTACCGATCACAATCTGAGGAAATCTCAAATTGGCAAACTAGTCACCAGTGTGCGCCAACTCATGGACCGAATTGACAAGTATAAAAGGGTCAAGGAAGACCAGCAGTAGGGGAAAGGAAAAGAGAAGGTTATCCCTCAGGAGAGGAAGGATTTCAGGTCGGACTGACACAATAACGACCGACCATTGAGAGACTTTGTCGGACGGTTAGGGTCTGCTCATCCATAGGCAGTCAATGCTGTATTCTGAGAACCAGTACATCAAGTTCTAGAGAAAATTATGAACGAGCCATTTTTCAAATGGCCGAATAAAATGGTGGGAAACTCCGCGAAGCGCAACCACAACCTTTATTGCCAGTACCACTAAGACCACAGACACACCATAAAAGATTGTAGAAGTTTGTGGGACCACCTGGATCAGCTCGTCCGTGAGGAAAAGCTGAAGCAACTCTTGCATCACTCCAGTGGTCAGGGAGGCTAGACGAACTCGGGATCCCAAAGAGATGAATCTTCGAGACCTCCTGTAGGAACGATAAATGTCATTTTCGCTGCTCCAGGGAGAACTAGATCCTACCCTTCCAGAATAATGTCTGTGGCTCGGTTATCCATCGAGGATGTGAAGCAAGAAGCAAAGAAGATGAGGATGGAAATCCAACCAGTTTTGGGCTTCTCGGACGAGGATAAAATTGGAACCATCCAACCCCACGATGATACTTTGGTAGTCACCTTCAGGATTGGGGGATATGATGTGAAGAGGGTGATGGTGGACCAGGGCAGTGGTGCCGAGATAATGTACCCCAACTTATACAGGGGGCTGAACTTGAGACCAGAAGACTTAACACCCTACAACTCGCCCCTAGTGAGCTTTGATAGGAAGGTCCTGAAGGGTCAGATCAGGCTGCCCATACAGACCAACTCAGAAGTAGTAGAGGTGGACTTCATTGTGGTGGAGGCATATTCTCCCTACACAGCTATTGTCAAAAGGCCCTGACTTCATACTCTAGGGGCTGTCTCCTCTACCCTCCACCAGAAAGTGAAATACTCGTCGAGGGGACAGATTGAATAGATTATTGGGAGCCAATCCATGGCTAGATAATGCTTGGTGGCCGCCATCCGTCACCAGTCCGAAGCCGAGTCCTTGACCCGTACTGAAGAAGGCTTATAGCAATTAACAGACTCGGCGTTGTCTATCGACGAGTCGACTGAGGAGGCGAAGTGCGAGAATTTGATGAAGGTTGTCATTGGTGACGATCTGAAAAAATTCTTCCAGATTGGGGCTCAGTTGCCTCTCCCGGAGAAGGAAAAACTGGTAGAGTTTCTCAGAAGAAACGTTGATGTCTTCACATGGACTGCTTACGAAGCCCCGGAGTGGATCCGAACTTCATTTGCCATCATCTAAATGTCAATCCGTTAGTTGTCCCCAAGAAGAGACCTCCTTGGCACTCTTCTAGGGAACACTCTGATGCTGTCAGAAAGGAGGTGAAGAAACTGAAGCAGGCAGGGACCATCAAGGAAATATTTTACCCTGAGTAGTTGGCTAATACCGTGGTAGTGAAGAAGAAGAGTGGGAAATGGCTAGTGTACGTAGACTTTACAGATTTGAATAGGGCTTGCCCAAAGGACCCTTTCCCTATGCCTAAAATAGACCAGCTGGTAGATGCAACCGTAGGTCATCCTCAGATGAGCTTCCTAGATGCCTTTCAGGGATACCACCAAATACCACTCACCCTAGAAGATCAAGAAAAAACCACTTTCGTCACCCTCACTGGAAATTACCACTATATGGTGATGTCGTTCGGTTTAAAAGACGCGGGGTCTACCTATCAAAGGATAATGACCAGGATGTTTGAGCCGCAGTTAGGCAAAACCATTGAAGTTTATATAGATGATATGGTGGTAAAAAGTAAGGTGGTGTCTAAGTACTTAGGGGACCTCGGAGACATATTCGACATACTGAAAAAATACAAGTTATGTCTCAACGCCTCCAAATGCTCATTTGGCGTAGGATCAGACCAATTTCTAGACTACATGGTAACCTACAGGGGAATCAAAGTTAATCCCAACCAAATTAAAGCTATCAACAGCTTGCAGCCACCTCGGAACCCCAAAGCCGTCTAAAAGCTGATAGGAATGATCGCTGCCCTGAACCGGTTCATCTCTCGGTCAGCTGATAGGTGCCAACCCTTCTTCCTACCGATGAACAAATGGAAGGGATTCGAGTGGATCGAGGAATGTGCCTCGGCCTTCCAATAGCTTAAAGATTATCTCTCTCAGCCCCCTATCATGTCCAGCCTTGAGGTTGACAAAGTCCTGTTCGCTTACGTCGCTGTGGCCTCTCATGCTGTAAGCCTGGTCCTGATACGTGTTGACAACGGCACGCAAAAGCCTATCTATTATTTGAGCAGGTCACTACATGAGGCCGAGATCCATTATCTACCGCTGAAAAAAGCTATCTTGGCAATAGTACATGCCACACGTAAACTCCCCCACCACTTTTAAGCACACACGGTCATTATCCTAACTCAACTTCTACTCAGGGCCCTGCTCTAAAGCACTGATTATACGGGGAAGATTGCTAAATAGGCCACAATCCTGGGGGCTTTCGACATTAAATACTTGCCCCGCACTTCCGTCAAGGGCCAAGTCTGGGCGGATCTAGTGGCCGAGTTCGCCGAATCCCTGTTAGAAGAAGAAATGAAAGTACGGCACATGGATGAAAAATCAGTTGGTATGATCACCCAGCATGGCCCCTATCCTAGAAAGTGCACGTTGACAGTGCATCAAACCAAAAGGGTTTCGGAGTAGGGTTAGTGCTAGTGTCCCCTGAAGGGATTACTATTGAGAAGTCACTTAGGTTGGGGTTCTCGATCACCAACAACGAAGCTGAATATGAGGCTCTGCTAGAGGTAATGGCCATGGTTTGGAGAATGGGCAGAAAGATAGTAGAGGTGTTCTCTAACTCAAGATTAGTCGTCGGCCAAGTCAAAGGAGAGTTTGAGGCGAGGGATGATAGAATGTAGGGATACCTGGGCCAGGTTAGGCGCCTACAATTAGAATTCGAGTCTTTCAGCCTGTTGCACATTCCTAGGAGCAGAAACACTCATGCCAATTCCCTGGCCACACTCGCAACCTCCTTGGCGCAGAGCTTACCTCTGGTCATCCTTGTAGAGGACCTATGCGAGCCCACAGGGATGAACGAAGGGGCAATTCATGTTCACCAAGTCAGGGTGGGGCCTAGTTGGATGGACCCCATAGCACTATTCTTAAAAGAAGACACCTTACCCGAGAAAAAATCAGAAGCGAAAAAAATACGTAGGAAGGCTCCTTGGCTCTGGCTGTCCGAGGACCAGAAGTTATATAAGTGCTCATTTTCTGGGCCATACCTACTATGCGTGCACTCTAAAACAACAGAATTGCTCCTAGAGGAGTTACATGAGAGGGTTTGCAAGAGCCACACTAGGGGCAGATCTCTGGCGCACAGAGCCATCATTCAAGGCTATTGGTGGCCCGATATGCAAAAGGAAGCACAAGAATACGTAAAGAAATACGACCAATGCCAAAGGTTCGCGCCCAACATACACCAACCGGGGGGGTCCTTAATCCGGTGTCCAGTCCCTGGCCCTTCGCTTAATGGGGCTTAGACATTATGGGCCCTTTCTCTAAGGCAGCTGGAAACAACAGATACCTGCTGGTCGGCACAGATTATTTCACTAAATGGCTCTAGGCCGAGCCTCTGGCAAACATCAGGGACGTGGATGCCAAGAAATTTGTATGGAAGAACATTATCACGCGATTCGGAGTCCCTCGCACCCTCATCTCAGACAACGGTCTTCAATTCAATAGAAAATCTTTCAGGAGGTACTGCTGTGACCTTGGAATTACAAACATGTATTCTACCCCAGCCTACCAGCAATGAAATTGTCAAGCGGAGGCTGTTAACAAGTTCATTCTAAGTGGACTCAAGAAGAAGTTGGATGACGCAAAGAGAAATTGGGTGGATGAACTACCACATGTCCTGTGGACGTACCGGACCACACCTCGCAGATCAACGGGGGAGACCCCTTTCTCAATGACATACGGGGCCGAAACTGTTATCCCTTTGAGAACTAGTTTCCCAACGTTAAGAACCAGCTCATTCAATCCAACCACTAACGTCGAGCTGCTGGAAAAAAGCCTAGACCTAATCAAAGAAAAAAGGGAAAATGTAATGGTTCAATTGGCATACTACCAACACAAGCTCAAGCAGGGTTATGACGCTAACGTGAAGCTGAGACCATTGACGCCTGGTGATCTGGTGTTGAGAAAGGTCTTGGGTACTACAAAGAACCCAGCATGGGGAAAGCTAGGGCCTAATTGGGAAAGACCATACCGTATCACCTCGGTGGCTGGTGTAGGAGCGTATTTTTTGGAAGACTTAGACGAACATCTAATACCACGCCCATGGAATGTAAACAACCTGAAAATGTATTATTATTAATTAATGAAAGTTTCCTTTGTAAAAAATGTTTATTTGCTGTGTGAGGGCATTGCATTTCCAGTTTTCCCTCCTTTATAAGTGTTCAAACTAAAACTCAATCATGCCTAAAGTCCTCGGACCAGATGATGTGGGATAGTTAACACTCACTGTCACATTTTTATAAGTGTTTAAACTAAAACTCAATTATACTTGAAGTCCTCGGACCAGATGATGTAGGAAGGTTAACACTCACTGTCACATTTTTATAAGTGTTTAAACTAAAATTCAGTCATGCTTGAAGTCCTTGGACCAGATGCTGCGATGTAGTTGACACATTTTGGCGCCTTTTCTAAGTGTTTAGACAATCTGTGATGTCTATTTGTTTCTAACTAAGTGTCAAAGCAGATCCAAAATCGTTGGCTCTGGGCAAGTTAAAATTCTTGAATTATTTATCCAAGTGTAAATTCTTGAATTATTTGTCCAAAATCATAACCAATTATTGTTAGTGTTTGTTAAAACTAAAATAGACACAAGACAAGTTTATTTGAGATAACAATAAGCCCAAGAGTATGAAAAGCAAAGATACAAGAAATAGAAAGGGAACTCCGTTCGTTAATCAAAAGTAGTTTCATTACATATGGTGGCAAAAGCCACAACAAAAAATAATAACAGCACTACACAAAAAAGAGAAAGAAAGGGTCCTAATGGCTAAGTCTTGGCCTTGGGGGCAGAAGGGTCATCAGCTTGACTCGGCTGGGAAATGGCAGCATCCTTGGTTTTGTCCTTGGCCTTTGAGGGGGATTTCCTCTTTTCCTGGCCCTTATCCTTATCCTGGGCCCCCTCAGCTCCCTGGCCCTGATCACTAGCCTGGCTGGATCCTTTTAAAGCCTTGGGGAGAACAAGAGTAGCTTGGCTAGTCAGGGGTTGCTCGGATGCCTCAGGGGCGTGCTCGAGGATAGAAGAATTAGGACCTGGGAGTTCATGAATCTCTGGGTGATAGTATACACTCCTAGGTTGCCTCAAAACAGAGTCTGCAAGGACTTCTGCAAAGTCAAGGGCTTTACCCCATGATACGCTGCAGTAATCCCGGCATACCTCCAAAAGCTCATCGGCAAGCCTTATTTGTGTCTCTTCCACGCCGAGCAGGTAGGATGCCTTTTTCTCAGCCTCCACTGCCTATTTAGCTTATTGAGTCGCCTCCTTGGCCTTCTGAAGTTTAGCCTTAAAATCTTTGACCAGCTGCTTTTTGGTGGCCAAGTTAATCTCAATCACATGAAGCTTTTGGCGCTAGTCCTCAGCCTGCCTTTCCACGATCTTTAGACTCGCCTCGGCGCTATCCTTAGCCTTGACCACCTCCTTTAGTTTCTCATACAGCTTAGCTTGATCTTGCTTGAGAGCCCCCAACTCCTTCTCGGTCTCGGCACGAGATTGAGCCTATGCCTTAGTTTCATTACGGGCATCCTTGATCCATTCCTCGGGGCTACGAAACCTGTTGGGTAATTTGTATAACAGCAAACCAAAAGGGTTAAGTATAAGAAAAGGAGAAAGGGTGAATAAAAAGCAACTAAGTACTTAATTAGAAGAAGGTGTCAAACCGCTTACCATGGCAAGATCCCTCTTAAGGGACAAGAAGAGGTCAGGCTGTTTAAAGTGCCTGTAAGCCTCCCTATCTCTTGGGAAGAGAAGCGGCTGCTCCAAGGCTTCAGCAACGTGACCCGCATGCCCCCTTGATCATTTCGGATGGAAGAGTCCCAAGGGATGGGGGCACCATCTACCTGTAGCCTAGGGGGCCAAGTGCGCAGTGGACGGTGCACGTCGACCCCCAGAGAGCCTTCTTGGCTGTCAATAGAAGTGGATCTCTTGTCTCGGTAGTTTTTGGCCACTTTCTATTGTTTAGTCCCCTTTTGAGGGCCCACCTCACCTTCCTAAAGTATCTCGTTTGGCCTTTTCTTCTTCAAATCAGGAATTGGTTTCAGACTAGGATTGGTGGGGGGTGGAGGAGGAAGGGGGAGGGTGGGCTGAGTTTGGGGCTTGGAGGTCTCTCCCGGAGTTGGCACTTTGCTCATCGCAGCCAAAAGCTCCTTTAGGCTTTTGCCTCCCTTGTTCAAAGCCATCTCGTCCTCCTCTTCTTCGGAGGTAGCTTCTGGACGGGAAGTCACAAGAATTGGGATACGGGCACTAGAATGCCTATCTGGCTCGTCCTCGATGTCTGAGTCAGAGATCACCTGCATTCCTTGAGTCTCTCCCTCCTCAAAATGAAACCTATCAATTTCTTTGTCGAGAGAAGGGTTTGAAGAGGCTACTGCTTTAGGTGGGATCTGTTGAACGGGTTGTACCAGCAAAGAAGGGTCCCATCGGTGTGGCAATGCGACCGGAAGAAGATCGTGTCGAGCTAGGAAATCGGGTTTGGACACGTCAATCCGAGCCAACCGTTGATCGCCCGCTCTGATGGCGTTGCCTGTTTCTTGGTATATCTCCGAGATAGGCTGGAAGTCCAAAACCAAATGTACTGCCCTCAATTGCCCGTCCTCGCTTACAAAGATCTCGGACGTCAGCAAGTAATTGAGCGCCTCAACATTGGTTAAGCTAAGCCAAGGCGCCACGTAATCCTTATCTACCACAATAGCCGATGAGCAAGACAGTTAGAAAATTAAAATTCATCGTCAAAAGAAAGCAAAGTGAAAAAGTAATAATGCATGGTTCGGGTTAAAGAATCTAAATTTTTTGTTAAGGAAACTAATTCTAAGGCATCCCACTTGGCTCTCCCTCTCGGACTGGACAATGGAGCCCATCATGCCACGCCCCTGAAGCAATTAGGTAGTCATCCTTCATCCCCTTGTTAGATTTGGGGAGACACAAGATGAGCCTCACGACATTGGATCGGGATTTGAGGTAAAATCCCGGCCCCTTTAAGTTGTGGCACTCATATATATGGACCACGTTGTGCCAGGTGAGATCCAAGCTCAAATACTCATTGAGAGCATCATAACAACCTAGGACCCTAAAAAGGTTAGGAGCGCACTGATATGAGCATATCCTATGGTTTAGGAGGTAATCCCGCGTTATCCTACCCATAGGGAGAGTCATCCCCCCTTCTATGAAGGCTATCATAGGGATGATGACTTCCCCCTCCTTCCTGTTTGTCACTATTTGTTCCGAGGAATAGTATTAAAGGGCTACCCCTTGCGATATGTGATATCTACCCTTGAAAGCCTCTATTTTGGCAGGGGCATCTATTAGGTTCTTAAATCTACCCATTTTTGACAACCTTAGGAAATGCGATTGGAAATTGCAAGTGAAGGAATAAGAACAAAAAGGGCCAAGGAGACTGGCCAAGCAAGGAAAGACAATTTAAAGAGATGGAAACTTACAAAAGTAAGTGTGCTAATCTTGATCCTTTAGAAAAAATCTTTAAAAAATTCCTGAAAGAAAGAGTTGCAAGGACTTAGAGACTTGGAGTGTTTTGTGAGTTGGAGCGCTAGAATTCTCTAGGGCACTTCAAAATTTGCGAAGTAAAGAAGAAGACAGGCTCCCTTAAGGCTTTATATAGGGAGTAGAAATAAGTGGGAGTTATCCTGCTCAAAGTTCAAAGGAAAAGATCAACCGTTGGATCTGCGTCTCGCTGTTGGATGCGAAGGACAAAGCACCGCTTGGAGCAGTTAATGACGCATCGCGGGCTTCGAAGCGTCAATAGCAATCATGGAACGTGCAAAACGATAATTCTACGCGTGTGGACCAAGGAAATAAATGTTTTTGTCTCTTAAAAATCAAAACCCCACATTTTCTCCTCGGATTAGGGGGGAAAAGCCGGAGTTTTAAGGGGCTATTGTAAGGGCAAGGGCCCCAAATTGCATGTTGGGCCCTGGGCCTTATCCGAGAACGTTGACACGTCCGAGGAGGGATATTTAGTTAAGGAAAACCAGTTTAAGAGTCTCGTAAGGAAGGAAGGAGCAGAAGGCGGTCCAAGGAGGAAATCCCTCCTTGGCTACGACAAGTATAACTCAGATACTAATTCCAGTGGCGAGGTTGACATCCATCAAAACCCCAATGTTAGTAGCGTGCATAATGAACACACAAAAAGGAGGGGAACCCAAAGAATACCTAAGGAAAAACTGCTATCTCCGCATTAAATGTGCCACAACTATTTTTCTGGCCGCATTTATGTGGAGAAGACCCTTGAACAGTGCTTCCTTGACTACCACAACTCACAGGGCGCCAAAAAAGGTGCTTGATGGGACAGGTACTCGAGTAGTTGCTTAGATAGTTGACAGATGGAGGGCCGAAATCACCGAAAATGAGATATATAATGTAAGAGACCCTTGGAGGAAGGGGGATTGTAAAAATAGAAGAGAAATATTGTAGCAATCAGAGTTGCATTTGTAGCCAATTTCATCAACATATAAAGAGACTTGCCTCCTCGGACAACACAAGGACCTAACCTTACATAGGTTGTTCTTGCATGATTATTTGACAACCCTATCCTAGCCGTTGTTATACTTGCTAAGACCTAGTTCTCTAACCCACTCTCTACAAATTTATTGTATTGGGCTCATTAACCCTGAGTCCCACACTTATTGGGCTTGGGTTGCAAATCGTGACCCTACAATAAATATTTGAATATGTTATATCCCATGCAAGCTTGTACCATTGGATGGTCCACCAAGCCCATATTCTCATTTTCAAGAATTATTTTCTGATTTGTGGCATGGTAGAAACATGCATTTTTTTTAATTATTAAAAGAAAAACAAAATGAAATGTCAAATCTATAGTTTCTTTTATTAAATTAATTTCTTTTTTTTTATAGATGAAACTTTGTTTGTTCTAAATTAAGCACAAAGCAAGCAATGCAAGCAAAAAAAAGAAAAAAAAGAAAAGGGGTTGTACACTTTGCACTAATCCAAAGCTAGAGAGTAAAGATAGAAGAGAAGCTAGGAAGGGCGAAAAGAGCAATTTATGTGTTGAGGAATATGCCATAAATCGAATAGATCAATGTTCATCATTGGGATATTTATAGAATATATCATGGTTGGTTGTATACGAGGACAAGATTGCCCTTTGCCCTTTTCGGGCAAATTATATAGCTTTATACTCCCTTTCCCAAACTAATTAGGGAAATGTCTCTCTTTTAAAACTTGATTTGTGATAAATCGAGTTAGGCCCTATAGTGGCGTTTTTAAGGAGCCTATAGTAACGTTTTTTAACTCGACTTCAATGAAATCAAGTTATAGGCAATGAAATCGACCTATAGTGGTGTTTTTTTACCTATAACTCGATTTCATTAAAGTTGAGTTAAAAAACGTCATTATAGGTCCTTAAAACGTCACCATAAGCTCCTTAAAATGCCAATATATGGCTTCAGAATTTTTTTTTTTTTTTAACTCGATTTATCACAAATCAAGTTTTAAAAGAGGGACATTTTTCTAATTAGTTTGAGAAGAAAGGTATAACGCTATATAATTTGCCCGAAAAGGGCAAAGGGCAATTTTGTCCTAGTATACGAAGAATCAACTAAGCTGCCTTTTTGGTTTTTGTTATGTTATCTTTCTAATTCTGGATTCTATGGCTGGCGCCTTCAGGTTGATGAGGATGCTGTTTTTGGGTATCTTTGCTTTTCCACCTCCTAAAAGTTGTCAATCGTCACTATAAATGTGAACACAAATCTATAAATAATGAAAAATACTTGCATGATACATTCTGAACACAAATAATGTAAAAACAAGCACTAGTCACGCACCAAAACGAAGTCTACTAATTTCACATGCTGAAATACTTGCATGATACATTCTACAAGGTGGGTCCCAACTTGAGACGTGCTTCACTTCTATTGATCAGAGCAGAGATTTTGTCATTTTGGACCTTCAACAAGTCCTAGGGAGTAGAGAACTTTTTATTTATTTTATTTTTTTTGGGTGTGGGAAAATGTTTGTGCGTGTGGGTGGGGGGGAGGGGGTGCTTACACTAAATAGAAGGCCATTTCTTTTTGGAATCAAAATAGAAGGTCATTTAAACAATATTACAAAAGCTAATAACTTTTTATTATACTAAATTAATATCTTGAAAAATCCTATAATAGATTACGTGTTCTTTATGTTCTTGATATGTATGTTAGTTTGTCAAATACTTTATAACTCAACTGGTAATTTATAATATTTTCAATAATGATATCTAGCAGTCTAGGGTTTAAATCCCCTTCTCCCAACTATCACATTATCAAAAAAATAAAATAAAAATTATGCTAAATTTCATGTCAATCGAATGTGTCATAAATGATATAGTTTAGATGTCTAATCATCTTAAAATTTTGCAAGAATTGAGTTTATGAAGAAAATGTTATTCAACGGTAGACTTTGTCAAAATTCTTGTGCAATGAAAAAAATATTGAGTAGTGTAACATTGTTTAAACTTTAAACTGTTACAATAGGTATATCTTGAACTTAACTCTTAAATATATATCGAATTATTGTTTATGATTAGTGACACATCCGTTTGTAGACTTATATACTAAAATTTGTAGCAATCCTAGCATTACTTAAATTTTTTCTATAATCTTTTTCATAGAGTTGATATGTTGTGATTGGTGCTAAATTAATGCGACAGTTCTAATCATAACTTGTCATATTTACAATTATGTAAAAATTGGTAAAAATATTTGTATACTTAGCATTACTCTTTACACCTTGGTTAGTCTCCTCTTATTATTATCATTGCCTAAAACAAAACAATATTATTTGTTATTTAGGTCATTCTATAGGTTTTTTTTTTACCAGTGTCATACTTACCTAATCTTAATTTAGTTAATTTTTGGTTTGAACTATTAAAAATTGCAAAACTAAAATATAGTTCCTTAAGTGCAATGCATTATGTTTTCTAATTAAAGTCAAATATATGGTAATATAAACAATATTATTTTTCCTAACGACAATTATATTCAATACTGCTATGTCTTTGGATACAATTAGTAAACCTAAATAACTATACCTAAGTTTAGGTAGAATCCTGACAAAAAGAGAAAGGACAATTACGTCAATTCAATTGCAGAAATTATGAAAAAAAAGAAAAGGAAAGAAGAGCAACTCAAATGACCGGTAAATCTTTTTTTTTTTTTTTTTTTTGAGAATAAATGACCGGTAAATCCGTTAAATAACAGCGTATCCAAGTACAACAACTACATAGAATATATGTTTGATTTTGAAACAGTCACGCAGCTAATCTAGGCCACAACTCCGCGCCTCTCTTTTCTTCTCTCTCAAATTTGCTTCACTTTAGATTTCCCTTTTCTTTCAATTTTTTTTCCTTCTTGTTCTGTACTTTTTTTTATTTATTTATTGTTCCCTTCCTCTTTCATTCCTCAAATCTTGTCCACAAAGCTCTTTACTTTCCTATCGAATCCACCTATTCATCACCCCCACTACCTTTTTGTTTTTGGGTTTTTGTCCCTCTTTCTTTTTCTTTTCTGTGGGGGTGAGTTTTTTTTAATTAGTGTTTTAGTTAATTTTTAATATTATACTAGTTATTTTTCTGTATTTGTTGCATTGGGTTTTTTGGTTCTTCCAGAGAATTGCCAAATTTGAATATTTATGATAAACTCAGGGTTTTGAGCTCCTAGTTTTGTGGGGTTGGATTCAAATTTTCTTTTTCTTTTTTTGAAAATTTTGATTTTGAAATCTATTATTGACAACTGAGTAAGAAAAAGTTTAACTTTTTTGAGTTTTTTCATTGCCCATTTCGATTATTTCAAAAAAAAATTGTTAGTTTTGGTTTGAACTGGAAAACAAATAAATGTTATCTATGAAATACAGTCCATTTTTTTTACTACAATTAGTCCTGTTTTTGAGAAAAAAACTTGTTGAGTATTTTTGGGTTTCCTTTGTTTTTTGCTTTTTCTGAAATTTCTGATTTAAAATGGATTTGAGCAATGGTGAGGGATTTGGAGCTGTCATGGCAGCTGACAAGTCCAAAAATCATGAAGTAGACATTGCTTTGAAAGTGTCTAATTCCAAAGAGGAGGCCTTGAGCTCAAAAGTGAATGATGTGGGAAGTATTAGTAGCAAGGATATGTTTTTCAGGGCTGATATGATTGACTTCAAAAGCTTGGATATTCAGCTGGAAAAGCACTTGAGCCGGGTTTGGTCAAAAGACAGGGAGGTGAAGACTCACAAGGAAGAGTGGGAGATTGAATTGGCTAAATTGGATCTAAGAAATGTTATAGCTCATGGGACTTATGGGACAGTATACCGAGGTGTCTATGATGGCCAAGATGTTGCAGGTAATTTGATCAGTCATCCTGCTTTCCTTGTTTAAGAATTCATCATATATCCTGCCAATGAGGTATCGCTCAACAGGCACTTCCTTCTCCCATAATAATGGGATGAAGGGTGAGGCCATGGGTTCAAGAACCACTGAGTGTGAGTATAACTTATCAACAAGTAAATCATATATCTCTCTTAATGATATACTTACTTTGTTAGATTTATGTTTTTGGCTATCTTATTCTTAGTGTTCCATTGTTTAAAAATTGGGTGCATGCTTTATAATGAATTCAAACTATTAGTTAAACTGGAGTGAAGAAAAAGTACCTTGTGTTACCTATCAAAAAATATAAAAAAAAGTACCTTGTGAAGTATATTGCTAGGCACAGTGCTAAACGATTTTTCAGACCTTCAAATCCTGAATCGTGGAATTCAATTTCTGATTCTGTGCTTTTAACTCACCTCCTCCCCCTCTAAGAATAAGGTGGGGTGTGGCCATGGCTCATGGGTTCAAAACCCACCAGCCGTGTGTATAAATTAATTATTTCAATCAAATTCTTATGCTGACAATCCTTAGTTTGGGGCAGAATAAGCAGCACACATGTGATATATGATGAGTTTTACAAGGTGTGGCTTTCATCATGTGTAAGAGCCACTCATTTTGAGGCATGATCCTTCCTCAATTTGTATTTAGAGGCTGCATCTTGAAGCTTTTGAATATCCCTTGAAGGCCAAGCCCAACATACCTTCGACAGTATGTTTTATATCATATCTTTTATGGTTTTAAAAGAAACCTTTGCTTAGGGGATTGGGTAGGTATTTTGTGCAATTTCAAGTGTGCACTAATATATTCTGAAGAACAATAGATAGTAAAACAATAAACATATGCAATACACTATTAAGTTCTGCATATATGTTAAGTTAATGAGAAGAAAATTTGTAAAATATCTAACTATTCAATGTAGGTGCCATGTTCTCAAGTGTCTAAAATACCAATTTTTATATAGAGAAGTTTCCTGCTGTATTTGTCTGTAACTTAGTGTTATTTGTTGAAATTTTACTGTTAGTAGAAAATGTTTTCCTTTGAAACCATAGAGAAATTCCTTTCTTGGGAGTTTTAAAGTTTCAATCTTGGTTCAGATTTGAATTTTTTATCTTTGAAAAATCTGCTAAATTTATTCTCAGTGATTGCCTTTGCAGAATCCTGTTTCTGTTAACAACTAAAATCTGATTAAAACTTTAGAGAAATCTGTTTTCTATAATATTTCCCCAAAATTGCAGATGCTTGTATGATGTAATGTCTCCTCAATCTCTTGGAACATTTTAAACAAATTTCCATTATGTTAATACTTAGTAACATTTTGGTTACAGATCTTAAAATTGGATGTCATATAGAAGGTAACAGTTTTTTAAGTTAGTATTTTTATGTTATCATTAGCTGTAACCTTGTATAGCTGTATTAGGTTTTTGGTTGTCTGTCCACTTCATTTCCTAGATTATCTCCATTCCTGCTCCCAAGATGCAAACTAGATGCTTAGTCCAAAGATTCATGTGATTTATTTTTGTTGGGATTCCCATAGAAAGTGCTGGGTGTCTGTCAACATTTGCTTCCAATAGATGACAGATACTGTGCTAGAAACTTGATAATCAAATAGTATTCTGATACCTAATAGAATAATGTTAAATGATTAAATTTACGTAATAGTGTCATTATATCAGTTTCAATTCATTAAGCATCAGTCAAACTGAGCACTTGATTACTCCATTTCTTTTAACTGCATGTAGTGCAGGAGGTGACAGTTGAGCTAGAGCTCATTGACGTGTTTTGTGCTAAATATTAAGTTGATGTAGTATTTTTCTTCTGAATTTGGACTATGAGGTTTACTATATTATATCAGAAAGCAATACATTTATGCGTGTTTCCATATATACATAAATATGTACATGTCTGTGAGTGCTTTGTAAGTACGATGATGTGCCAAATATCAGCCTTAATAATTGTAAAAAGCAGTGTGCTGTCAGTTCTATGAAATAACCCCTGAAACATTGCTGAACAGTTCAATAGCATTAAATTATCTCATTTCTGTATATAGATAAAATTTTTGAAAGGACTGACTGCCCACTGTTATTCTTAATTTTATAGTGAAGCTATTGGATTGGGGAGAGGATGGTATTGCCACAGCTGCTGAAACTGCTGCTCTTAGGGCGTCGTTTCAGCAGGAAGTTGCTGTTTGGCATAAGCTTGACCATCCAAATGTTACAAAGGTAGAATTTATGCATCTTTGACGGATACTATGATGCCATGCATTTTTACAGTCAGTCCACACATGCGTGCACACGCACACAAAGAGTTTAAAAAATAATCATTGACTGGTTATATTTGATAACAAGAGAAAAGCTTTTATCTTTTTGTCAAGTGATAACAATAGAACTGAGGCCCAATTGAGTTAAGTTGTATTAACTTCAATAGTTTATTGATGTTAAGTTTTAAATTCAATAATCTTTTCAACAGTTTGTTGGAGCTTCAATGGGAACTTCGAATCTCAAATTCCCCTTGAAGAATGAATCAGGTGAAGGTCATAATCCTCTTCCATCCAGGGCATGTTGTGTTGTTGTTGAGTACCTTCCGGGTGGGACTTTAAAGAAGTTTTTAATTAGGAATGTGAGAAAGAAACTTGCCTTTAAGGTTGTCATTCAAATTGCTTTGGATCTCTCTAGAGGGTAAGTATATTAATTATATTAGGCTGGAGTTTATTACAGTGTGCTGTTGGATTTAAATTTTTGGATCATGACTATGTATTCTTTAATCCAACCTTGCAGGTTGAGTTATCTTCACTCAAAAAAGATTGTACATCGTGATGTCAAAACGGAAAATATGCTGCTAGATTCTCAGAGAACTTTGAAAATTGCTGATTTTGGGGTTGCTCGTGTTGAAGCCCAAAACCCAAAGGACATGACTGGAGAAACTGGTACCCTTGGGTACATGGCCCCAGAGGTACCCACTCCTTTTTTACAGAATTCAGTCATGTCTACAATTGGGAGTATCATAACCATATAATGTTCAATTCCACAAAATCTTTTTAGTGGTGTGTTTCATTTTGAGTCCCTTAGAAGCAAAAATGAGTCACTAAAGATTTGAAGCAAGTTGTTATACTCCCTATTTCTGGCTATAATTTCCCTTTGCTTAAAGCTAGAGACAACTTTAAGAAGATAATTTTTGCAGGTCCTTGATGGTAAGCCCTACAATAGAAAATGTGATGTCTACAGTTTTGGAATATGCTTGTGGGAGATCTATTGCTGTGACATGCCTTATCCTAATCTTAGTTTTGCTGAAGTTTCATCTGCAGTTGTGCGACAGGTTCGTTTTTTGTTTATAACAACACTACAAGATTAGGTTCTTTAGCAAGTGTCACTATACATATGTAGATAAAGTACAGAAATTCAATGCTGCAATTATCAACTAGTCTACTTGCAAACATCCTTTGGCATTGCCTTTTATTTTATTTTATTTAAAAAGAAAACTTCATTGATTTATAAAATTCAAATCTTTTTACTCCAGTGCCTAGTGATATAAATTATGTGCTTAATATCTATGTTCTAGCTTAAATGGCCTTAAAATTATTTGTCTGGGGTCTTTGAATCATTTTGATCACCAAAAATTTTCTGCAATCTTAGGTATTGCTTAGTTTACTTCCAAACCTGTGAAAGGTCAATAGTTGGCCTTAAGAAATTTTGACTAATTTATTTTCCTTTGACTTACAATTCAGTTATCTCCAAATATTGAAAACCGTATGCATGTTTTTTCCTTATACAAAATGGTACCTTATTCATTGCACCATGTAGCAAATGTCTATCTTTCCATGCGTGCTTTTGGCCTAGGGGCCGTGTTTAAGGTTGGAATATATTCAGCCCTGATCCCTAGATCGTTTGTATCTTTAGGTGTTTTATCTGGGTGTTCTAGGTCATAGAATCTGACTTTTTGCTGAAAGTTGGTTTACAAAAAAACAAGATTTTAAAAAGCTGTGTATAAGCAAATAAGCTAAAAAGTTAAAAGAAAAAAGGTATTGGCAAACGCACACACTTGCCTACCATAAAAAGTGATGCTATGTTGATGAAATGTGTTTGAAATTGTTTTTGACAGAACTTACGCCCAGAAATCCCAAGATGTTGTCCAAGTTCATTGGCGAGCATCATGCGAAAATGTTGGGATGCACACCCAGAGAAACGTCCAGACATGGATGAGGTGGTGAGAATGTTAGAAGCATTAGACACTAGCAAGGGTGGTGGCATGATTCCTGATGACCAGGTTAATGGTTGTTTCTGTTTCAGCACAGCTCGTGGCCCATAATAGTATCATATTACAAGTGCAAATGAAGTTAGTCTTGCAGAACTAGTTTGCTTGACTTGCAAATGGTCTTAAAATAAGTAGTTCACAATTTTCTGTAGTGGATAAAAAGAAATACAATTGACATTTTAGAATTTGTGGTTCCTATGAGATCTTACACAATTTCACTGTATAGAGATTGGTGGGGCAACAATTTATAACTGTAATCACTTTTGTTGCATAATATTAGTAGCATGGTTTGTGGTTTCCTGCAACTTTGTATTTGTTACATAACTTAGCAAATCCCAAGAAATACAGTAATCTGTCTGTTAAAAAGCAGAAACGATGAACAAAAAAAAAAAAACCATTTGTTTCTACGCATACCTTCTCTATGATTAATCTTACAATATGCAGGATCTATATAAGTGTTCTATAATGCCTCTCACGAAATGAATATTATTGAGACTAGTATGTTGGAGTTTGTTACAAGAATAAAACACAACATCCATAAGCTAAATGTTCAAATGAATTTGGTGAGAAAAGCAAGAGAGAAGCTTATAGATAATCAAAGGATATATAGTCAAGAGATGCAACTCTTTGGGAATGCAACATAACCTTAGGTAATGAATTGGATTGGGCTTATTATGTCAAGAGATGCAACTCTTTGGCAATGCAGCATAACCTTTGGTAATGAGTTGGATTGGGCTTATTATGGACATACTTTATTTGGGTTTGGTCTGTAATTTAAGCTTCTTGAAGTAAATTTAGGAGTATTTGTGAATTTAATTTCGTTGTTAAACTATTGTAAGACCTCTTTTTATAAAAATAAGGTAGAGGGTGAGATCGTGAGTTCATGACCCATCATGTCATGTAATTACGCGTTTCCACTAGAACATGAATCTCGAATCTACAGTGTGCAAGATTACAATTTGAGGGGGTTATGATTCTTATGAATAACCATGAAAGACTATTCTCTCTGCCCATTGCGTGTTTGGCATATTATTGGGATGAACATGTTCTATGTTGTGAGTGGGAATCTGCTTGTGTTGCACAAAAGAATTGTGCTTATCACAAAGTCCAATTTGAAAAAAGTGAGATGGTGGACTTACAATCAGCCCCAATTATAGATAGGCAGATCATGGAAATGAGTTACTAATTAGTAATTACCTCTCTCTTTCTTTGTGAGAGGTTGTGTAGGTGCAAACTCAATAATAATAGAAATAACACAAAGAGAAACTGAATAATACTTCTGAATATTATTCATTTGAAGAGAAAAATTACACAACACTATTTGGATTGAGGCGATACTCGCTCTCTTTAAGGAGATTCAAGCCCTTGGTTGGCTGCTCCACCAAAAAGAATAACCTTCCTTGCCAAGAACCTTTCTATTTTTTAGTATATAAGCACCTCTCCTTGCGCACGTATCTTGCCCAATATCTGAATCAATACATATTAGCCCATTAATCACCACAATTAAAAAGAATAACATAGTCTCTCTCATTTTCAACTTGGGATTAAACAATTTCTCTAACTCTCCATTTTCCATATTAACTCTCACATGTTTCCAATTATGTTGTAATATAAATTCATTTTAATTAATTAATATTAAAATGTTCCAACAATCCCCTACTCATTTTAATATTAAAATTATTTTAGTTAAAAAGAGATGACTAGGCAAAGACGGGTCACTATGCATCATGAAGATGTGCTTTGCATTGAACCTTCACTTAATAAAATAGCGATCTCAACTCTAGAGTTATAGTGGCCTCTGACTTGAACTAAGTAGTGACGCTTTAGGGAAATTAAGCATCACTACTTACACATAACAACCTAGGTGTTGACATGAACTTTTATAGTTAGCACTTTACGGCCGTTTTCTTATCCCAGTTTCATGAGTGTATTTGAGATTAAGTCCAAATCTCATAGGGAGTGGCCCCACCCCCACTCTCACATAGGTGAAATTTTGTCAAGGGTGCTCTTGTAATTCTAACACCCCACTCATATGAGTTACAAATTCTATAAAGAATTTTTTACTCAACCTCTCCATATTACTGAATAAATGCACTTATATCATAGTGATGAACAATTAAAAAATTATTCACGAAATAAATAATTAAAAAAATAAATAATGCATTTCTTACGCCCATCATATGATTCATTTTTCACATTGAACCCAATTCTCAAGATCTCTGGTCCTTGGGTTGGGTATCCTCATACATGGCTCATGATTCTATGAATTTTAGTCTCATCCCCCTCGATGTATTCCAGATCCTATCTTTTACCAAGGCCTTGGTAAATGGATTTGCAAGATTATCATTAGTTTTAATATAATCCACAGTTATGATGCCGCTACTTAAATAAGATCGCATGGTATCGTGCTTTCTTCTTATAGATCTGAATTTACCGTTGTAATAACGGTTTTTAACTTTACCAATTGCAACAGTGCTAATGCTATTAATAATATAGGTGGAATTAGCTTTTCCTAAAATGGAATTTCATACAACAAATCTTTAAGCCAATATGCCTTTTCACTAGCTGAAGCTAACACTATTAATTCAGCTTCCATTGTTGAATTAGCAATTATTGTTTGCATTTTGGATTTCCAACAAATAGCACCACTACCTGAGGAAAAAATATAACCAGTGGTAGAGAGAGAATCACCTGACAAAGTATTCCAATTGGCATCACTAAAAGCTTCAATCACAATAGAGTACTTTTTATAAAATAAACCATAACTTTTGGTATGAATTAAATACCCCATGACTTGCTCAATAGTTAGCCAATGATCTCTACTAGGTTTGCTAGTAAATTTGCTAAGCACTCCTATTGCATATGCAATGTCAGGTCTAGTACAATCAATAGCATAACACAAACTACCAATGATGCTAGCAGAATCCTTTTGATTAAAAATCTCATTATCATTATTCACAAGAAATAAATGAACACTAGAATCAAAAGGAGTAGCTACACTTTTATGGGACATTCTGGCATTTTACTCCTTTTTTTTTTTTTTTTTTTTTTTTTTTTTTTTTTTAAAGTTTGGCAATATGCCTCTGTTTTCAAACTATATAGATGCGTGAAACTCAATTACCTTAAAATCGAGTTTTAATGAAAAACTTGATTGGTTTAAAATCGAGTTATGCCCGATCAAACATAAAATTTTTTTTTTTTTTTTTAATTGCATATAACTCGATTTTATGGAGATCGAGTTCCAAAACGCCACTATAGAGCTCCCTGAACCTGCCATGGGACAATCACACTTAGAAAAAAAAATTTGCAAGAAAACGCCGCTATAGGGCTTTAAAACATCATTATAGGGCTTAAAAACGCCATTATAGGGCTCCCTGAACCTGCCATGGGACAATCACACTTAGAAAAAAAAAATTGCAGAAAAACGCCGCTATAGGGCTTTAAAACATCACTATAGGGCTTAAAAATGCCACTATAGGGCTCCCTGAACCTGCTATGGGACAATCACACTTAGAAAAAAAAAATTTGCAGGAAAACGCCGCTATAGGACTTTAAAATGTCACTGTAGGGCTTAAAAACGCCACTATAGAGCTCCCTGAACCTTGTATGGGGCGATCACACTAAAATTTTTTTTGCATGGAACTCAATTTCCAGGAACTCAAGTTCCATGCAATTTTTTTTTTTTTTTTTTTTAAGCTTGATCGGGCATAACTCGATTTTCTACAAATCGAGTATTTAATTGAAACTCAATTTTAAGGTAATTGAGTATCGAAACAGGGGCACACCCTTATATAGTTTGAAAACAAGGGCATATTGCCAAAAAAAAAAAAGGCTAAAATGCCAGAATGTCCCACTTTTGTGATCATGAAAATTAATATTTTCTCAAAATTTTCTCAACATAATGTGATTGATTAAAAAATATTCCATCACATGTTTTTATAATTTTCATGCCCAAAAAAAAAAATTAGACTCACTAAGATCTTTCATATCAAAATGGCTTTTAAGCATATTTTTTGTCTCATTTATAACATGCGTATTTGAGCCAAAAATTAACATATCACCCACATAAAAGCTAATAATAACATGTAAATTATTTCATGATTTAGAATAAATAGACTTATTACATTTATTTGATTTATAACCATTCTTAGTCATGCAGGAATCAAACCTTTCATGCCATTGTTTTGGTGTTTGTTTTAAGCCATATAGGGATTTAGTTAGCTTACATACCTTGCATTCAGGCTCTACAAAGCCTTCGGGTTGATCCATATAAATCTTTTCGTCTACGTTCCCATTTAGAAAAGCAGTTTTTACATCCATTTGATGAATTTTCAAATCAAAAATTGCAGCAATAGCAATTAACAATCTAATAGATGTAATTCTTGTTACTGGAGAAAATGTATCAAAGAAATCAAGATAAGCTTTTGTTTAAAGCCTTTTGCAACAAGTCTAGCTTTAAACTTATCTATTGATCCATACAGTTTTAAATTTTTTCTAAGGACCCATTTACAACCTATGGTCTTTCGGTGGAAGATCTACTAATTTCCAAGTTCTATTAGAAATCAAAGATTTCATCTCATCATTTACAACCTTTTAGCATCAGGTGATATTAAAGCTTCTTTTAAATTTTGAGGATTTTCCTCAATGTTAAAAACATAATAATCAAGACTAAAATCCTTTTCAACTCTAGCTCTTTTACTTCTTCTAGGTTCTATTTCAAAATTTTCTTGATTTTGTAAGTGAGAAGTAGAAGAATTAGGTTGTGACAAAATATTTTCTTCACCCTCACTAATTTTCAATTTAAAAGAAGAATTTTCTTCATGAAAAATTGCACCACCAGATTCAAAAATTATTTTTTTTTCAAGATAAAAAAATTATAGGCTGCACTATTAATTGCATAACCAAGAAAAGTGCAGGTAGTAGCTCTTATACCAAATTTAGGTATTTTAAGGTCAGTAAGTCTTACATAAACAAGACAACCCCATATTCTCAAATATCCCAAATTTGGTTTATATCCTTTCTACATCTCAAAAGGTGTGGTATGTGACTTTTTTATGTTGCACCCTATTCAAAACATGACATGCAGTTAAAATAGCTTCACCCTAAAAATGTAAAGGTGCATCAGATTCAATTAACATGGCAATTTGTTAACTCAATTAGAGTTCTATTTTTTCTTTTAGCCACACCATTAGAAGCAGGTGAATGTGTGCAGTAGTTTCATAGATAATTCCCAAAGACTAAACAAATGAGTTGAATGTACTTGATTCATACTCACGGCCTCTATCACTTCTTATTTTTCTATTGAATTGATTTTCAACTTCTTTTTAAAAATCTTGAAAATTTTCAAATGCATCACTTTTATTTTTCAACAAATAAACAGTTGTATATTTTGAGAAATCATCAATAAAAGTAATAATATATCTATTTCCTCCATGAGTTCAAGTTCCCCCAAATTCACATAAATCAAAGTGAATTAACTCAAGCAATTTGGTATTTCTTACAACACTTTTATAAGGCCTTTTTGTAATCTTAGCTTGACTACAAGTTTCACATTTTTCAAAATCTTTTGACAGTCTTGGAATTAATCCTAAACTACTCATGATTCCCACATATTTACTATTTATATGACACAAATGAGCATGCTAAAAATTAATAGAAGAAAGCATATAAACTGAATTGGTAGATACTTTATTATTCTCAACATTTAATTTAAAAATTCCATCAGAAGCATAACCTTTGCCCACAAATAATCCATTTTTAGTGATTACATAATTATTAGATTTCATCGTCTGCTTGAAGCTAGCATTGTTAAACAAAAAGCTTGACATCAAATTCTTCCTCATGAACAGAGTGTAAAGCATATCTTTCAATGTTAGCACATATCTAGGAGTGAATTTCAAATCGGCCTCACCACTCCCAAGAACCTTGGTTTTGCTAGAGTCACCAAGCATAACAGTTTTTTCTTCTTCACAAGGAGTGTACACCTTGAACTAATCTTTGTCATTGCAGATGTGCCTATTAGCACCAGAATTTGCCCACCACCCTTCAACAGATTGCACCAAATTTATGTTTGTAATCATAGCCATTAAAGGCTCCTTGACTATGTTAGCCTCTGTGAAGCAAATTCACGTTTCTGAAATTTGCAAAATCGAGCAATATTCTCACTTTTACCACAGATAAAACAAGATCTATTAAATGGATCTTTTGAAGGGGGTCTTTGATTCATTTTGTTATTTTTATTCGGGTTTCCCCTTCCTTGAAGTCTATTATTATTTTTTAAAACTCTCTTTTTAGGCTTTAATTGACAATTTTTAGGAAAATGATTTTTTGGCATATTATTATTAGCTGAAGTAAGGTTTACCTTTGTGGTGGAATTACCATTGCTCTCTTGTGTCATAAGTGCATCTTGTCCTCTAACCTCCTCATCCACACAAATTTGTGTGATCAAAGTCTCTAAGGAATGTCTCTTTTTGTTTGTGCTGCAAAGTCTTTTTGAACTCCTTCCAAAATTGTGGTAGTTTATCAACTATGCCAGCTACCACTAGATTATCTCCAATCTTTATACCTTCGGATCTTAATTCTGCTACGATTATCTGGAAGTCTTGTGCTTGATCCACCACCAATTTCCTACCCACCATTTGGTAACGAAAAAATCTACTGGCAGCATACTTCTTTGCACTGGCATCCTCAGAATCATACTTGCTTTGTAAAACTTTCCATATTTTCTTGGTAGAATTATAAGTTGTATCATAATAATCAAAGAAATGATCGGCAAGACAATTCAAAAGATAAGTGCAACAGTTGTATTCATCTTTCATATATTTATCTATTTTTTCTTGATGGGGATGAAATTGTTCCTTACTCATCTCATCGATAGAAACCTTTGAAGGATTTTTGTCAGTAAGGATGTAGGCGACTTTAAAATTGTAGATGCAAACACAATAATAATGGAAATAACACAAAGAGAAACTGAATAATAGTTCTGAATATTATTAATTTGAAGAGAAAAATTACACAACACTATTTGAACTGAGGCGCGACACTCACTCTCTTTAATGGACTATAAGTTTGGTCCATTCACATCTCTCTTGCGCACATATTTAGTCCAATATTTGAATCAATAAATATTAGCACATTAATCACCACAATTAAAAAGAATAACATAGTATCTCTCATTTTCAACGTGGGATTAAACATTTTTACTAACTTCTCATCTTTCATATTAACTCCCATATCTTTACAATTATGTTATAATATAAATCTATTTTAATTAATTAATATTAAAATGCTCCAACTGGTTGATTATGATTAAAAATTTAGATAAAACATGAGAGTGATCATGACAAAAGTTACATGGGACAAATGTGTATGCATGATGGGGACATGGTAGAAGAGTATAGGGCCACAGAACAAAATTTTTCTCCAAACTAATTTGGAGAAAAACCCTTTAAACTCCTCATATATTTTTATATTGAGTGTAAATTTTGAAAATTTAACTGTTAGATTGCATGTTCTTATTATATCCTTAATGCTTATAAAATTTCAAGAAATCAAAGATCAATTGCTATGTTATCAAACAAATGTAAAAACTTTAAGTTTTTGTAATTTAAACTTGTATGTAAAAAATAAGTTTATTGATCAAATAGTAAATAACATTCAATTTGAGCGAAATTTGAGATGGATGTTAAGAATATAAGGAACATAAAATTTAACG
The DNA here is from genome assembly GCA_023736055.1 of Quercus glauca. Lineage (NCBI taxonomy): Eukaryota > Viridiplantae > Streptophyta > Magnoliopsida > Fagales > Fagaceae > Quercus > Quercus glauca. The sequence goes on along the minus strand of CM043326.1, from coordinate 22,824,671 downwards.
ATTAGATTTTTAAAATTTACACACAAAAATAAAATATATAAAAAGTTTAAAAAGATTCACTTCAAACTAGTTTGGAGAGAAACTTTAAATGGGGCATGCCAAGTACTCTTTTAGATTTCCTTAAAACTAAATCTTATCCTTTCTATAAATGATTTGACACCATCAAAGCAAATTCTCTTAATATCTTACTTATTTTAATTGTTGTTAGGATCTAAACTGATATCAATATATATTACACAATTTTTTTCACAATTCATTTAAGTGACGTGTGTGTAAGTGATGGAAATGCAGAAGTAACATTTTTTTTTTCACCATTCACAAGGATATGTCAAAAATTCAATTAGTTTATTAAAAAAAAAAAAATCACTTTCAATTTTTATTTTTGGGTATTACTTAAATAGAGTGTTACTGTTTATAGAAAGGATTAAGATTATGATTATACAAAGCTGTAGCCTGGATGCGTATTTAAACCAAACCAACTTTCATAACAACTTCAAAGTTGATATTTATTTATTTATTTTTTTATTCTCAAAAAAAATAACAACTTCAAAGTAAACTGAAACTGAGTCAGACTCGAGCGAGCGAGCGAGATAGATATATAAAGTGATGGGACTCGGCATCGAAACGACGTCGTCGTCACAGTCGCAGTGGGATTTGATGAGGGAGTTTGTAGAAAGTGAGGGAAGAGCGGCGGCGGTGGTGGACGGCGGCTTGGCGACGGAGCTGGAGCGACACGGTGCCGACCTCGACGATCCACTCTGGAGCGCCAAATGCCTCCTCTCTTCTCCTCATCTCATTCGCCAGGTCTCTCTCTCTCTCCGTACATTTATGTGTGCGTATTGGCTTCTGTATTCGTATTCGTATTCGTATTTGTTCTTATCTCAATTTGCGATGAATGTAATGTAATCCAAGAGAGACATATAACAAATTCAAATTGAAAAATAGTTAATTTTCTCCTTAATTTGGTTGATGAAAATGTAGGAGAATATAATGCAATTGGAAATCTTCAATTTTTAGATATATTAGTTGGGGCCCAAAAGAGACTAATCAATATATATATATTTTTAAGATGGGAGAATGTAATGAATGGGAAAGGTTGAATTTGATAATATTTATTAGTTGGGGGGTCCAAAAGAGTAAGAGAGAAATTGAGAATGTAAATATTAAAGGAAAATTGTTTATATTATAAAAAATAAAAAATAAAACCCAACTTTATGGTTGTGTGAAATTTTAGAAATTTAAAAGGTTTTTTTTATTTTATTTTTTTAAGGGGTTGGGGGGGGGGGGGGGGGGTGTTGGGTAATGATATTGGTATGGTGATGGGGTTGCTTGGATCTTAGGTTTTGCAGTATGTGTGAAGATTTGGGATACAATGTGGACACGGTTTGTAAAATTTGTGGTGAAAGGAAAGGAACATTGGAACTTATGGATATGGACTGTTAATTATGAACTTGGACCGTTAAATGGGCACGGCTTTGACACTTAGAGATTCTGTTTGTTGAATCACTTAGCTTTTTAGGTTTGTTTGTAGCAGACTTTCATTGCTATAGATGTAGCATTAAACATATGATAGGACCACCATGTGGTGTAGAAAATCAGTTTCAAGAACTGTGCTTGTCTTTTATCTCTTAAGTCAGTCTCGTGACTTGTATAAACCAATAGCAACTTTCCATGCAAGTATTGAATCTTACTCTGTGATGCAAATCCACCATCTGATAAAGTTTGTGTAAATGTTTTATGAAATATCTGTTTTGATGAAAATTTTAGGAGGTTGTAAAAATATTTGAAAGTTAAAACTCATACAATAGAATTTTTTTTTCTTTTCTTATTTATTGCACTTGATCAACTAATCAGACCAATCTACCCATTGTTATACGGTGAAAAATGATCAGTTAAAAATTTTAAAGTAATTAAAACATTTAATGAGTAACATTTTTATGAGTAAAGGGTTAATTTGGAGATGTTTCTTCGGATGAAAAATACTTTACATTAAATGTTGGTTTCAAAATTTCACAATTGGACAAAGTACTATGATCTCAGCTTTTTGTTGGCTTGAAATTATATAAAGTATGATATAACCTATCAAAAAATATAAAGTATGATATAAGGGAAGGGGTCACTTTAGAACATATATCCTAAGTGGAAATTGATTTATGTTTAAAATTTCTGTTTTCATTTATTTGCGTAATTCATTCAAGTTTCTTGATGGTGCAGGTACACCTTGACTACCTAGAAGCTGGTGCAGATGTTATAATAACAGCATCTTATCAAGTAGGTTCCATTAAATAATGATAATCTCACTATTACTTTTCTTTACCCAAAATGAATTTCAACTTTATCCATATTTGCACAGGCCACAATTCAGGGCTTTCAGGCTAAAGGCTTTTCTAGAGAAGAGGGTGAAAACTTGCTTAGAAGAAGTGTTGAAATCGCCATTGAGGCACGAGATAATTATTATAACAGATGTGCTGAATGTTCATCTAATGACACTGGAGTTGGAAGAATTCTCCAACGTCGCCCAATCTTAGTTGCGGCATCTGTGGGGAGTTATGGGGCTTATTTGGCTGATGGTTCTGAGTACAGGTGAGTCAACAAGTGCAGCTTAAAGTAATTGCATGAGCTGCAATTTTCTTTGGCTTTGATATTTCCTATATCTAGCAGTCCCTGGTTAAACTTTAACAACCTCCTTTATGTGTATTATTGGCATAACATTGTACCCTTTTCGTTATTCTTGCCTCACATGCTTCTATATCAAAGTTTGGCAGACTTGTTCTTTCTGTGAGTTCAGAATTGTTGTCCAAATTGACAATTCAATGATCATGTCTTTTTTTCTTCTTATGTACTCTTAACAGTGGGGACTATGGTGATGCAATTACACTAGAAACTTTGAAGGATTTTCATCTGAGAAGGGTTCAAGTCCTAGCAGAATCAAGTCCTGACCTAATTGCATTTGAGACAATTCCTAATAAATTAGAAGCTCAGGTATTTGCCTATTCTTCTTGGTTTTCAGTAACATTATAATCTCTTCATAGCAGATATTTAATAAAGGCCTATAATATTTTATTGTTGGCTTCATACTACTGATACTTGTCATGACCCACTGATATCTTGAACTGATGTGCCCAATATTTGGGTTGGGTCATCAGTCAAATTCTTGATGGACGCTCAAAGCTTGTGGTGGTAGAGAAGGATTAATTCTTAATAGCTATCGAAGATCTCCTCCCCCTCCCCCCCCTCCCCCCCTCCCCTCCCCCCCCCCCCCAAAAAAAACCCCCAGGCTGTTCTTTATTGAGAACAATGGATTTAGGCGTAACTATGGTGTTTCACTTCTTGCTTTTGTTCTGAAACCTCGGTGTTCATGCAGGCTTATGCAGAGATTTTGGAGGAAGAAGACATAAAGATTCCAGCATGGTTTTGTTTCAATTCTAAAAATGGTGTTAATGTGGTTAGTGGCGATTCCATTCTTGAATGTGCATCCATTGCTGAATCATGCAAGAAAGTTGTTTTAGTGGGAATCAACTGTACCCCTCCTCGATTAATTCATGAACTTATATTATCTATTAAGAAGGTATCATCTTTATGGTGCTGTTCATTTTGTTGAGATTCTTATTTTGCTTTGGGTTTTATTTGTCTCTATTTTTTTTTTTTTTAGCTGAGCATGAGACTAACTTTTTTCTGTTCTTAAGGGCCATTTCACCTATTGACCTTTTTGCTCTTTCTTTTAATATAAAATCTTGCATAAAACAATTTAGTTCTTCTAGATTATACCATTATTTATTTATTCATTTGATAAGTTAGATTATACCATTATTTCTTGGTTTATTGACTCTCTGTAGAGATGGAGGTTAACCTAATCATTTGAGTTGGCAAAAACATCATTTAATTATATGGGCAGTTAATTTGGACCTGTGAGGCCAACATATAATGGATTACTACCATAACAAATCACATACTGGGATAGATTTATTGTCCTTGAGAGATAGTATCACTGTCTGCTGACTTTTATTTATTTATTTTTTTTCCGATCTGTAATGTAGTATGCTAATACTTCCTGTATACTGCAGCTCTCATTCTTCATCTTACAATGAATTACTTACTTTTTCTGATAAAAAAAACAAATCACCACTGGGTCCATATGTGTTACACTTGCATTCCAATTTGCTAATTTTCAGTTCATTTATCTTTTTTTTTTCTTCCCTTGTTATAGAGTTTCTGCAAAGAAAACTAGGCTTAATTTAGAAAGATTTAAAATTGAAGATTACCTTGTCACATATTAAATTCTCATTAAACAATATATAAAATGTATGCAAGTGTACCCTCATTCTTCCATGTTCTGGATAGGTGGCAAACCATGTTCCTATACCCCATTCACCCTGCATGCTTTAACGATCTGTAGTCCATTCTTTGTTTCAGTGAATTAACTTCTTGTTTGTGAAGAATCATATGACATATATACGTGCTTTATTTAATTTCCAATTGAATCTTTTATCTCTACATGATTGCATTCCTACAAGTCACTCTGCCTAGTGGATTTTTAAACGTTATTATTTTGAACAATTCCTTCAGGTATCAAAAAAACCAATAGTTATATATCCAAATAGTGGTGAAAGATATGATGCCGAGCAAAAACAATGGGTGGTACGTTCACTTTCTTTCGCTGCACTTGTACAAATATTACATCTACATTTACAACTCTTGTTTTTTAATGAAGTTTTGAGTGTAAATGTAGATGTAATATAATCTTACTTGAGAAGAGGGTTAAAGTTGTATTTACTCTTTACCAATTTTCAGAAATCTAGGCTGTGCCTGTGGTTGATGCAACTTTGTGTTCTTTCCAAATGGCAGGAAACTTTCAAATATCAATTTCAAATTCCTGTTCACTACTCTATCGGAAAAACTTCTATTCTCACTTATTTAATTTTGTATTGTAATGAAGGCAAAATCCAAATTCACTAGATTAGCACTACAATTTACTTTTATCCTAATTAATAAAAGCATATCAATGATTGATCACATCATGATCTGCTTCCTGGTTGTTTTTATGTTTTTCAAACCAAATTCAATGAAAGCTTATAAATACATTCTTGACCTTATTCTTGTATACTATCACACCCACACTGCCTTAGACCTTGTTTTTTCATTGCAGCAAAATACTGGCGTTTCAGATGAAGATTTTGTCTCGTATGTAAACAGATGGTGTGAGGTTGGGGCTTCCCTTGTGGGAGGTTGTTGCAGAACAACTCCAAATACCATTAAAGCCATATACCGGACTCTTTCCAATAGATCTGCTCCTGCTCTACCGCCATAGGTACTGCTCTGACTTGAAGAGAGCGAAACATAATCTCTTTAATGCAGATGGTGGAAAGGCTTGCTCTATCTCCAATAAAAAAAAGGGTTTCTGCTTGTTTTGGGAAGGAGGGCCTTGTACAAGCTGTTAGTGGATGAGGCAGTTTCCTCATAGAGCTTGCATATTGGAATCTTAGAGCCAAAATAGAAAGAACATCTTAATGTGTCATCAGTACTTCACCTCTTTTAATTCTTTGAGCCAAACAGAAAGTTTAATTAACCATACGAACCGTTTTGGACTTTGGAGACATTCATTCATCATTTTTTAGATGTTGCTGTTCCCCCCCCACCCCACCCCACCCCACCCCCCCCCCCCCCCCCCCCCCCCCCACCCCCCCCCACACACACACACACGCACACACACACACACACACACATTCTTGGAGCCAAAAGTAATGTGATCTGAAATATGTAAGCTAAAACATGAAATTGAGAGAGGAAAAATAAAATCATCACATTGCTATGCATATACAATACAAATGCACGAATCAATGACTTGATTCTAATGCTAGTACTTAGTACTCAAATGAATAGCATATTAATTTATTAAAATTGAAATTCCATTACATGATTACGTGTTGAGGACATTCATGATTTTAGTGTATATGAAGAGCTTACTCATGTTATTGGTTTATTAAAAAAATAAACTAATAACATGAGTAAGCTATAGGAAGAAACTATTTCTAAAAAAAAAAAAAAATTACAACACAAGGATTGGTTTTTATTTATTTATTTATTTTATTATTTTGAGAGAGATAGGAAATAGGTGCTTACGTATCTTTGGATTTCGATAACAATTTGGCTGAATTTGCCATCAATATTTTCCTTCAATTGCTTCACATTTTAGTCACACATGAAAGAGACCATTAAAGGGTGCTTCACATTTTACAGAAAAGGCTTTACATGTGATTAATTCTTATTGCTTCTTCTTTTCTTTTCTTTTTGGGTGCTGAATGCTTTAAATAGGGATGTGAAAAAAATAATAATAAAAAACTCTTGATCTGCTAACCGGTCCAGTCCACTCCAACCCGCCAAAGGCAATTTGGTTAAAATTTTCAATCTCAATCCGCCCAATCTGATCTGTGGACAATCCCTTCAACTACACATCATGACAATGGAGTTTTTCCTTCAATGGGACATTTTAAAACACAGCCATTTTGCATAGATTGGAAAGTGAAAATTCCAATTTACTGTAAAATATCATGTTAAACAAAAAGATTTTTTTGCGTATCATCTACTAATTATAGCACTAAAATATGCCTTTCTTCTTCCAATTCACTGTAAAATATCATTGCAACTTGCATCCTGTATATTGCTCTAACCTTCCCCTCCCCCAAACCAAAACATTCAAACAAACGACGGACTCATGTAAACAATAGAGAGTCTTAATATATATTCGATGCATAAAATAATTATTATTTTCTAATGGTAGTTTCTTTCGTTCTATTGGTTCGTGTTAGAGTAAAACCATCATCTCTCTTCTCCATCTTCTTTTGCTCTCTCTCTCTAGGCATGTAGGACAAATTGGCCATCTGTATCTTTTAAATATTACTCAAAGTTTCTCAAGATAAACACATTCAATTTATTTATCAAAAAAATAGAAACACATCTTCAGATTTCTCAAAAGTCTCAACCATCGTCTTGGTAAGGACCTGTCAAAGTGCTAATGTGGATACCACCTCTAAGAGACGCAGAGACAATAATGCAAATATAATAAAGAATTTCAACTATAAGTTGAAATTCATGTTAGCACTGCCCAAGATAGAGATTCATACCAATGATCATAATTCCTAGTTAGATTCTATAGGATTATGCTTAAAACCCAATAACATTCTAAAAGTTGGAATGGTAAATAATTATCAATAGATTCAATAAGACTCGTAAACCAGGCTTAAAAATGAAACCCAAATAGAAAATTTTAAGAACTAATTCTTTGAACAAACTACTCGTGTAACTCAAACTTTTCATGTAAAAATCAAATTGAAAAATAAAACCCATTTCACCAAATTAAAAAAAACACTGAAAACTACCTTCTAAGAGGGCCTAACATCATAACACTTGCTTGCCAAACTCATACATTCCAACCAATGCAATGTCTCCACATTGGGGTCCCTCTCCACCACCACATCCGACACCGTGATTTGCACCGCGCCACGGTAACTCGTGATCCTCCCACGTACTCTTGCCACTACCCCAAGCCTAACCTCTGCCGCGAAATGACTCGCCATTTGGGCAATTAGTCGAACACTTGGCGGGCTGCAGCGGGAGAAGTAAGGCGACACAAGGTGGTTAAGCCAGAGGACGCAGACAATGCAGCCGGTGCCATCATCAACAGTGAATTTGAGGAATTTGTTGGTTTTGAGTTCCCGGGAGGTGATGGTGCCGACGGTCTCGGCACGGAAAAAAAAGGTGCCTCTGCGAGAAAAGGAAATGGGGTCTGAGGGAGAATGAGAAGGGGTTTGGGTGAGAGAGAGGAGGTCAAAAGCCAAAAGCTTTACATGGGTATTGTAGAGTCGGTGAAGCCGTTCCATTACAGAGAAGCCTTTTTTTTTTTTTTTGTATTCTGCTTTTGGGTTTTAGTTAACAACTTGGATTTAAAAAGGTTAATGGGTCTGGTTGTGGTTGTTGTTGAAGAAGGTGTTAATTTTTTTTTTTTTGGTTAAATGAAAATACCGTATTCTGCTTTTGCGTTTGGGTATGGGTTTGGCTTTTTTTGTTTTTTGTTTTTATAGACAGACAAGACAGGTGCCATTTTGGTACAATCTTTTTACCTTTCAAAGCAGGAATAAAATTTAGGTAAATTGCAATTTACATCCCTAATGTTTGGGGGTGATTGAATTTTACATTCTAAAATTTCAGAATTTGAATTTTACCCTCTGAAGTTTGGGGTGTTTGGATTTTACATCCTAACGTTTCAAAACTTGGATTTTAACCCCTAAAGTTTAGGTTGTATGGATTTTACACTCCCAAATTCTGAAACTTTAGGGTGTAAAATCCAAACACCTCAAAACTTTAGGGAGTAAAATCCAAAAACTTCTAAAATATAGAGGGTAAAATCCAAGTTTTGAAACGTTAGAATGTGAAATCTAAACATCACCAAACTTCAGGGAGTAAAATCCAAAATTTGAAATTTCAGGGTGTAAAATCCAGTCACCCCCAAACTTTAGGGGTGTAATTTGCAGTTTACCCTAAAATTTATGTGTCAAAATTCTCGGATCATAGACCAGTTTATGTGCGTTCTTTGATCTTTGTAGAGGTTTGAGTCTTTAAAAAGTTTAAATCGTGGTAGGATCAGAAAAAGCATGAGTTGTTCCAATGTTAGGATCGAGGTTGAAGAGCTGTTGCCATACCCACACGGATACACTGATGTCAATTTCTTTTGAGGGATAATGTTTCACATGTTGCTTGTATGTTATTGTAACTAGGAGTGGTAAAATTGGACACGACCCATGAACCCGACATAATACAACACGAAATTAATAGGTTATAGGTTGAGATTTAATGGGTTCGTGTCATATTTAGGTTGAAATGACTAACCTATTTAATAAACGGGTTGGGTTAGTGTTCAACCTATGGAACCTGTTTGACCCGTTTGACATGTTTAATTAAATAGCATTTTACTAATATACCATTTAAACCCTATGTACATGGTCGTTAAAGTGGCGATCTGGATCGTAGGATCGTATGATTTTACGATCCTATCTCACCAAAACGTTTAAAATCGCACTAGGATCGTATGTAAGATCGTGTAGAATCGTATAGGATTGTAGGATCGCATGAGATCTTACTGATTCTACCGATCTTACCAAAACATTAATTTTTGTTTTGTTTTTTTTGTCTTGTTTTGTTTTTTGTTTTTTGTTTTTTTTTTTAAAGGGATAAATTTTTGGTTTTGATGAAGTTTTAAGGGTTTTTTTTTTTTTTTTTTTTCCCTTTGTTGTGATGGTATGGCTTTTTATTTTTATTTTTTATAAAATTATTATAACCTAAGCAAATAATTTCTAGTTTTTAGTTCACTTGTAATAAAAATGAAGGAATGCTTCTTCATTTCTAAATGAAAAATTTATATTGGCCTTGCTACATTTTAAGCTATAATGTTGTTAATTTTTTTTTTTTATCAATATACTAATGTGTTATAATATTACTAAAATGTTTTTCTTAAATATAATTTTATTACTATGCTTGTATTTGTATATTGATTGATTGATTTTTTGAGCACACTCTGTAATTATTGTTGAGCGGTATAACTTGAATAGTTGAGTGTGAAGTTGTATCTTGATCTTCTTTGTAGCTCTAATATACAAATATACAATGTCTACATAGATGATAAAATGATTGATGATGATTAGGATGGTGGTCATAAGAACCCTATAATGAGAATAATTAAATGTTCACTTCACTTTAATATTAATCTTGCTTTTGGATTTTATATTTTAGTTAGCTAGTTTCCATTTGATAACTTATTTTAGATTTTAAACTTAGAACTTGGAACTTGGGACTTAGAACTTGGAAAATATTTCCATATTGTTGATAAATATTTTGGTATTTAGTTGCTAATTAAACATTTATTGAACTTTTTAGAACATTGGGTCAAAACGTAAATATATTTGTTTCGTTAGTAGACGTAGCGATGTAAGACATGCAAATTACATCATATCATGCAAATCTTTATTTTTTTATGAAAAAATTCACAATTTATGTGATTATTCAAAATACAAAGTCATTATTAATGTGTTTTTTTGCTTTAAACATGAAAATATGTAGGATCTTACGATCTACGATCCGATCCTAAGATTCACGATCCTACCTACCTCTCATGATCCTACGTAAGATCCTGATTTTGACAACCTTGCCTAGGTATATAAACTTATTAGTTGTTGTAGTTTACTTTCTTTGACATATTGTGATTGATTATTTGTAATATTGAAAGATGTTTTAGTTTTGAATGATTATTTGTGATGCAATTACTTGTTAGTTCTTAATTTTACATTAAAAATATTTATTTGTTTGTTTTTTCATAATTTTTTTTTTTCATTTTGATAAAATCTGATAAACAGGTCGATACGATTGACTTGTTTAATAAAAAAGTCGTGTTAGAGTTGAGGAATCTTGACCCGTTTTATTAACATGTCAGGTTAGTGTTGACCCATATAGTCAGATACTTATAAGTTGATACAACACGAATTCAACATGTGAACACAAATTACCACCCCTAATTGTGACTTAGCATTAGAATTGACTTAAGTTTGCTGACTATAAGCAGGATTTCCTCCATATACAAATTCCAATGATCAAAATAGATTTCTCAGATTTTCAATCCCAAGTATGTCTCATCAACTAGTCAGCTAATTGCTTGCCTTATTTACTTCTTTAGATCAATCTTACATTATGTTTACAAAAATTATTAAAATGTATTTCCACTCTAAACCCTCTTTTTTTTTTTAAAGGAAAACAATCATTAAAATGCAAATAAATTATGCCTAAACAATCCTTAAACAATATTCTTTTTTTTTTTAGAAGGAATATGGTCAATTTTATTAAGAAAAACCAGCAATATCAGCTAGTACAAGAGAAACAAAGGGTGGTGGAACAGACTCCATCCACACTGAAAAATCAGAAATACTAATGGAATGTCTTGCTAAATTATGCGCTATCTTATTACCCTCTCTCTTCTTTTTACTTGAGAGTAAAGTAATTGATTAAACAAACTAGCATTACATCTGATATCCTCAAGTAATAAACCAAAGGATGACAGGCAAAGGCTGTTATTTCCCAAAGCATTTGACAGCACCCGAGAATCTGTTTCCAGTATTGCTCGACTAAAACCCAACTCAGCTGCAAACTCAAGGGCTATTAAGGCTGCCAATGCTTCAATCTCCAGGGGTGTGTACTGCTGTGGCAAAAGTTTAGACATTGAAGCCATGACTAAGTCGTTGTTGTCCCGGATCACGACATTAATGCCTGATTTTTTCTGCTCCTTGAAAATAGCTCCGTCGCAATTTATCTTCACCACATATGGATTTGGAGGACGCCACTTAGCCCGAAATGAAGTGAGATCAGGCCAAGTGATGGAAGGTGCGGGTTGGGTCATTGCAAACTCAGCCACACGCTCCTTTGCCGACAACGAAATGTGATGGACACTTATGTTTGGTTGGCTCATACGCACCTGGTTCCTTTGAGTCCAAATTAACCACACCAAAGTTGAGAACATCTCCAAACTGTGATCATTTGTAATGAGCCATGAAAGCAATTCCTTAAAATCCACAAAGGTGTGTCTTCTTTGGCAATGTCGAAATGGTTCATCTTCCCACACCACGTCCAATCCGCAGCAAGTCCAGAGAGCATGAAGAGCTGATTCGGGTACTTGTTTGTAGTGGTCACATGTCGGGTTCTCAATGATAGTTCACCTCACCAAATTATCCTTAGTTGGTAACGAGTTCCTACATGCCCTCCACACCAAATTCTTGATTTTGTTCGGTACCTGAAGAGACCAAAGTGTCCGCCACAAAACCTTATCATGTGCCTTATGATTTTCATCCCACTCGATCTGTACTTCGGCCTTCAAGAATCTATATCTAGACTTACTTGTGTAAAGTCCGTTGCTAGTCAATGGCCAAAATAAGGTGTCTTCTGCCTCGCACCTTGAGAGCGGAATTGATTTGATCAACTCAGCTTCTTCAGGGGTGAACATTCCTTCTATCAAACCATGATCCCACTGCCTTGTGTCTTCCTTAATCAAGATTTCCACTTTAGCATCAGCCAATGATTCCACACTAGGTGATTGAACTTGTGGCATGTTTTTTCTTGGCAGCCAGTGGTCTTGCCATATACTTACAGCCTTCCCATTCCCAATTCTCCGTTGACAGCCTCTATGTAATACCTCCCTTCCATGCAAGATGCTATTCCACGCATGAGAGCCGCTACTTAAGTGTTTAGCCTCCATAAAGGTGCAATTTGGAAAGAAGCGCGCCTTAAAAACTTTGTGCAACAATGAGTCCGGATTTTTCAATAATCTCCATGCTTGTTTAGCTAACAAGGAGTCATTGAACATAGCTATGTCCCTAAACCCCATACCTCCCTCCAATTTTGATTTAGTTAGTTCCTCCCATTTCAACCAATGGATCTTTCTTTTTATCTCTTCTTTGTCCCCATCAAAATTTCTTGATCAAGGTTTCAATTTCATGGCAAAGGCCCAAAGGTATTTTGAAGCACCCCATAGCATAGGTTGGGATGGCTTGTATTACTGCTTTAATGAGTACCTCACGACTGGCTTGAGACAAGAGTTTCCCTTCCCATCCTTGCAATTTTTTCCACACCTTCTCTTTGATAAAATTGAAGCCTTCTTGCTTTCTTCTACGCACCAATGATGGCAGCCCAAGGTATTGCTCAAAATGCACAGATTCTTGTAAACCCAAGGCAACCATGATTTCATGTTTGGTTGCTTCCGTGGTAGATTTGCTAAAGAAAATAGTTGTTTTATTTTTGTTCACCTTTTGGCCTGACTCCCCTTCATATTTCTCAAGGATATCAATGATCTTCCTGCATTTATCACCGTTTGCCCTACAAAAGAGGAGGCTATCATCTGCAAACAATAAATGGGTTAGTGTTGGGCCTCTCTGGCAAAGAGGGAAACCCTTGATTTCTCCCAAATTTCTGCTTCTTGTATTAGGCCATGGAGACCTTCGGTGCAAAGTAGGAAGAGGAAAGGTAATAGTGGGTCACCTTGGTGAATACCTCTAGAGGGTTGGATAAATCCTTGAGGTTCGCCATTGATCAAAATGGAGGAAGAGACTGTTTTTACACAAGCCATGATTAATCATATCCACCTCTTATTAAAACCCATTTTTCTCATAACATTTTCAAGGTAACCCCACTCCACCCGGTCATATGCCTTACTCATATCCAGTTTAATAGTCATGTACCCAAATTTTCCCGAACTCATGTTGTTCATGCTATGTAGAGATTCAAAAGCCACAAGTATATTATCATAAATCAATCTATTCTTGGCAAAGGCTGATTGGTGCTCAGTGATGATGGTGGGCATAATATTAGTCTATTTTCTAGGACTTTGGAGAAAATTTTATAGAGGACATTACACAAACTAATTAGACGATATTGAGTGACAAATTTAGGGTTTTTTTATTTTAGGGATCAATGTAATGAAGGTGTGATTTATTGGATGAGGAATTGTACCTGTATTAAGCTAAGATAGGACAGAATTTGTTACATCCCTATCAACCATCCCCCAAAGGTGCTGATAAAATAAAGGTGGCATCCATAATCCCACGAATAACATTTTTCTGGAATCTCCTAGTGGCTCGGCAATGAAAGAATCTCGTATTTTTATCTCCATTCTTAAGCCATAGTGTATGCGATCTTTGGCTCCACATATGAGCTTCCTTATCCAAGAGAATGTTTATATCCTCTTTGAGTGCTCTAACCCGTGTGTTCAGCCCAATTTCTTGGGCTTCTTGTTCTGCTTGAATCCAAAGCTTCTTCTTCTTGGCCAACTCTTTCCTCACATTTCCAAAAATGTTGTAATTCCACCATTCAAGATCTCGACCACACTTATCAACCCTCTTTAAGATGTCACTATCACTAAAATTGTGATGGTAGGATGACCACGAAGCTTCCACCACTTCACCACAACGCTCATCTGATAACCACATCTCTTCAAATCTAAATAATTTCCTTCGTGATGGAATTTCCAAACCTAACAGATTAATGTATAGAGGCATATGGTCTGATGAAGTACAATGGAGGTGGTGCAGAATTGTATCTGGGAACTTAAGAAACCAGCTTGCATTGACCACACCTCGATCTAGTCTATCCCAAATAGAATGTCCATCTACAAAGTGCTTACTCCATGTAAATCTATTTCCTATAAAGCCAAGATTAAGAAACCCACACTCATCCAACATATCCCTGAATAGCTGCATCTGACCCTGATTTCTTGTTGCACCCCCAAGTTTCTCTTCCTGTCTAACAATCTCATTGAAGTCACCTGCACACAACCATGGGATATCGGGGTGGTGATTTAGACTTCTTAGACTATCCCATGCTTCACCACGCCTTGAAGTGTCTAGTTCGTCATAAAACCCCGTGAATCTCCATTCGTTTGGGGAGCCTTTGTCAATCCAGGTATCAATATAATACTTGGACGAGTCTAGCACCACCAAGTTAACTGAGACTTTCCAGAAAAGAACCAAGCCACCACCGTCCCCCACTCTCGGTACCACCCACTTATTTTCAAAGTCTATGTGTTTGTTGGATCGTATCTAGCCTTTCTTCGTCTGCCAGTGTCTCGAAACAATATTCTTGATAATCACATATCTATTATTATACATAGAGGAAATGATTAGTTCAAAATTTTTTTTTTAAAGAAATGATATAAGATATAAATCCAAGGCCCACACAATTCCAAAAAAAGAAAAGCCCACGCAGATTATAAAAAGTGTGTCTAAAGCCCGCCTAGCCTTATGCTCACTCATTTGATAAGATTTAAGAGTATGGCCCACTCTGAACTGTCAAACGATATGTTTACAAGAATTAGAGGTCAGTTTTGATGCATTTGATAATAATCACCTAGTATAGCCCACTCTGAACTATCAAACGATATGTTTACAAAAATTAGAGGTCAGTTTTGATGCATTTGATAATAATCACCTAGTAAGGAATAGTTTACAGTTTACCCAATTTAAGATTCATTAATGTTTGTTATGGGCTAAATGGCTTTCTCACCTTTTGGCAACAAAAAAAAAAAAGAAAAAAAAAGAGAAGTTTTAAGAGTATAGCCCACTCTGAACTGTCAAACGATATGTTTACAAAAATTAGAAGTCATTTTTGTTGCATTTGATAATAATCACCTAGTAAGGAATAGTTTACAATTTACCTAATGTAAGATTCATTAATGTTTTTTATGGGCTAAATGGCTTTCTCACCTTTTGGGAAAAAAAAAAAAAAAAAGAGGAATGTTGCTATCATGGTTATCAATATCTTGATCCAGATCCTTAAACCGTTATGGATCTCACTAAGATCTCTACCATGGTCAAATCCATGTGGGATCCCATTTTGGATCTTAGGATCTTATAGGATCCCGATCCCATAGCGATACTAAAGATCCTGTGATATAAAAGAAAATTAAAAATTAAAAATTAAAAAAATAAAAATTCTTTTTTTGGGCCACCAAATGCCCTAAATTGATATAAAAAAAATGTGATAAATAGATTAGCTAGTGGCCTTAGCCCAAATTGATAAAACTTTAAATATAAACTTCCTTCTTCTTTTTTTCCACTATTAGTGATGAATCTGAGTTTGGTGATGTCAATGAAAATGAAGTGAATGAACGCCCAAATGCAATATTAAGAGATTTTGATGATTATCTAATGGATGATGCGAGTCATGTGGTTGCTAATAATGATGATAATGTGGTTTATAATGATCAATCGTATTGTTGCGGTAACCTATCGTAATAAAAATTTTGTTGCAACAAATTATAGCAACAATATTTTTTGTTACAATAAAGTATTTTTAATAATAATAAAAATATTTTATTGCAACAAAACTCTATTGCAATGAAATTTTTATTGCAATAGTCTATTGCCACAGATTTTATCCCAACAGTAAGCAACAAAATTTTTTCGTTGCAATAGAGGGGTTATTGCAACAATTTGAAGTTTATTGTAACAACAAATTTTGTTGCAATAAGGCTTTTTCTTGTAGTGATTGTAATTTGGTACTTTATTAGTAATTTCACTAATTTGTGTCAAAAATTACTTTTTTTTTCAATGTTTCTTTAATATATATTATGAATTATAATTATGGGTATTTTTTAGTATTCTTTTTAATCGGAAAGTAGGATCTTACAATCCTCATGCTGATCTTACGATCCGATCCTTGAACCTCTCATCGATCCCGTGTAAGATCTCGATCCTGATAACCTTAGTTGTTGCTAATGATTTTATTGATAATTATAAAAGTTAACATGGTTGATTATTGTTTCCATTTTATATTCTTCTTAAAAAACAAAAAAAAAACACATTTTTAATATATCATGCCCAAATTAAAAAAGAGAGGTTAATAGTAAAATCTGAGCAACACAAACACCATTTTATGTAAACTCGTTTAGCAAAATAAAACAATATAAATAACTCAAACGTCAAACAAAAATATAAAAACAACTATTAAATATAAATAAATAAAAATGTCTTTTTTTTTTTTTTTTTTCTTCTCTTTTTCCTCATCTTCTTCTTAGCGGCAGTTCGTTCTTCTTCCTCACCCCTTTTTCTCCTTCTCCTTCTCAACGGTAGTCACGACCTCAACGGCAGCGGCAGCAGCTTCCCCTCTAGCTCTAATATTTCTAAGTCTTTCCTTAAAAAAGCAGGTTGGGAGGAGTGGAGTAGGTGAAAAAAGGTTTGGGATGGAGATAAGTGGAGGAGAGCTTGGGTTAGAGATGAGTGAAGGATTTGGCTTGGAGATGAGTGGAAGATGAGATGATAAAAAGCGTGGATTGGGGAATAGAGAAGAAGACTTGGTGTTGGTAGCAAATCTCCTGAGGAGAAGGATGGAGGAATAAGCCATTTTTAAAATAAAATAAACATTTCTCTTGGAACCATGTTTTTTTTTTTTTGAGAAAATACAATTTCATAAAAAAAATCAATTCATTCTTTTTTATTCTTTTTGGGAAGCTTCTCTTCTTATTGGCTTTAATCCCCTCTTTTTTTTTTTTTTGATAGGAAATACTTAATAATGATATTAAATCAGGAATGAGAAACTACAGCCATGTCATGAGCACACGCGTGCTCTAAAAAGCTAGGGCATTCCTCTAGCCAAACTACATAGTTCTCAACTTCTTTTGCATACTGAGCCAACAAGTGAGCAGGGACATTTCCCTATCTTTTTACATGAGAGAAAGAAAAGTGTCTAAAGCCTGAGGTTTGTTCCAATGTTACTGCCAGCAAATTATGAGTGTGTGAAATGTACTCCCCCCTAGATCGAGGGTTTTACAATGGAGTCGCCACTTATTTAATTTTAAAAGGGAAAATAAGAAAACCTTCAATAAAAAAATAATTCTTTTGTATTAATGTATATTGCAATTTACATCAAATTTTGTAACAAAGATTTACAATGCTTTTTGTCCTAGATATAATCTAAGAAAAGTAAATTACATTGCTTTATTTCCTAGTTACATTCTAAAAAAAATGTAAAATTACATGTGCAAAAGCAAAGTCTAGAACCCTTGATTTTGGTTCGGAGGCTAATTTACGAGATGGGAAGGGATTAAGCACCCATCTCGCCCGGTAAAACCGGTCTCCTAGGTTAAGGTGGCCAATGTCATGTCATGTCAAACAAATACAAACAATATGTCATATAAACATGGTAATTTGTAAGAATTGAAAACAAATATGTGTTAAGAGAATCAAATATAAAAAAGGACACAAAAAAATGAAACTTGTTAGATAACAATTTTAATGTAAAGAAAACTTTAAAGCAATGGCATGTTCATCCAAGAAATCAAAGTAAGCAAAGAATCCCTAACCTAGACATGTTTATCTAAGCATGTGAGAAAAAGAAAACAATGTTGTCATGTTATTTGTAATCAACATAATTGTAGAGAGAACCAAATAAAAATAAGACCTTTGAGCATATTTGATCATCCAAACAATTATGAAAAGAAGTAAAAGAAAATCCCTAAACATGTTTATCTAGAGAAACTCAAAATACTTAGACATGTTCGTTCAAGCATTTTTTTATTAAAAAAAGTAAAACAATTACCTAGACATGTTCATCTAAGTATTAAAGAGAAAGTTGTGTTTTAGCCTAGAAGTGCTCATCTAAGCATTCAAGAGAAAAATTGTGTATTAGCCTAGAAGTGTTCATCTAAGCATGTAAAAGGAATGATAATAAGAAATATAGGCATGTTCATCCAAAAAAAAAACAAATAATGACATGTTAAATATTTATTCAAGCATGTGTAGAAAGATAAGAACATGATTAATTACTTACCAGCATAGAACATAAATTAAAAAGGGGGAAGTGATCACTTAAAGGGCTAGGGAGAAAGCAAGGAATTACTAAACTACAACCAAAGTAGGAACAATGGTTGCACAACAGTTTTTTCTTTTCTGCTTTCTCACTAGCTCTCTAGAGGGAATTCGGGGTCCAGAAAATGGAAGAGGTCCTCTCTCTTTATAGGAGGAGGGATGGCTTAGCTTTAAAGCTAAGTTGTTAGCTTTCTTCTGAAGCTAAGGGGAGAAATGAGCTGAAACGGATTGGGTTTTGGATCTCCATTTGAATTTTGAAATGATGCTGCACCCGCTTCGTATTTTGGCTCTAACTTTCCGCTCAAAATTCCAATTGATTCAAGATAGGTGTTTTTTTAAAAGGAAACTCAATTATCTACAACTTTGTCAGAAATAGAGAAAGACAAATTCCAACGTTATCTAGGCCGAAAATGTGTTCCAAATTGCTGCTGAAAATGGTTACGTTTTTTGAGCATTTTTGAAAATTTTCCCAAGATGTATCTGTTTCTTTTCCTATTTACTTTTAAAAAAAAAACTTTTCTTCTGAAGCTAAAGGAAAGGATCAGTCTATTAGCCAAGCTTGAACAAATTTGAATTTGATCCCCATTTGAAATTTTGAAAGATGAGTGAAGATAATGCTGATTTTGTGTTATCTTCTGCACCCGTTTCATATTTTGGCCATAACTTTCCGCTCAAAATTCCAATTGATTCAATATGGGTTTTTTTTTAAAGGAAATTCAATTATCTACAACTTTGTCAGAAATAGAGAAAACCAAATTTCGATGTTTTTCAGGCCAAAAATGCGATTCAATTTGCTGCTGAAGATAATGACCTTTTTTGAGCTTTTTTCTTTTTTCTTTTTTTTCTTTTTTTATTTTTTTGAATTTTTCCTATCTCCAAATTTTTCAAAAGGGCAGATAAGATGTCCTGAAGGAAAACATTTTTTTTTAAATAAAATAAAAATGAAATCCAATCAAAAATTACACTTAATTAATTCTTGTGAGAACCAATTAAAATTAAGTGTTTAAGATAGGACGTGACCGGACTCATCGTGTAAGTGAGCCATGATCATTGAAAATTATTTGTATGATAACTTTTGATCAGGTGGTCCGATCAAAACCCATGACATACCATTATGATCGTTAGAGCATCAAGATTTGTTTTGTATCACAAATTTGAAGATCTACCAGTTGGTTAAATGCAAGTTGTAAAATGGGGTGTTTACAGAGTGGATGAGGGGGCCTCCCCTTCGTCCTGGAGAGCCTTGCAGATGACTAAAGAGTCTCCTTCAAACACAGCCTCCCTTATCCCCACATCCCGTGCAAACAGTACCCCGGTTTCCATTGCTTTTGCTTCAATCTCTGCTGCACCCAGAGGTGCATTTACTATCTTACTTAAGGCTGCTATTACCACCCCAAATTCATCCCGAATCACTACACCAATTCCGGTCTTTTTTCTATGCTTGAAAACCGCACCATCGACGTTCACCTTGTATTGTTCTCGGGTAGGAGGCCTCCATGTTATCACTGGCTTCACCCCCTGGGCTTCGTCCAATCTGACTTCGTTTGCAGTACGGTATTCTTCCACAAGGTGCAACGAGGATTTCAAAAATTCTCTTCCCGGTTTTCCTTTTCCTCCCATCCTTCTTTCATTGCGGTCTTTCCATATGCCCCAACAAATTGAGATGACTTTCTCTGTCAGACCGGGTTGAGACTCTTTCCATTTTTGCAGGTTCTGCATAACGTCCAGGAAAGTCCAAGACGTTGCAATAGTGAAGGGCAGAGCAATCTTACTGGATTCCCACACCCCACGGGCATGTTTGCAGAACCACAGTAGATGGCATGTGGTTTCCTCAGAGTGTCCACATAGAACGCACTCATTGTCGGCTGAGATATTTCTCCGTTTGAGGTTATCCTTGGTGGCAAGGATATTTCGGCCTGCTTTCCATGCAAAGTGTCGCAGCTTGTAAGGGAGCTTCAGATTCCAGATACTTTTCCAAACTTGCTTATGATCCGAGCTGTTTGAGCAATCTCCCCTGTTTTGCTCTATTCGTTCCTCATGAGCCAACCAATATGCCGATTTAACCGAGAATTTCCCAGAGATACTAGCAGCCCAAATCAGTCGATCTCTTCTACTCGTCGAGCTTAAAGGGATGCCTAAAATGGCTGATGCGTCCTCGGCATTAAAACATTGATTGACCAAGTCCACGTTCCACTCAAGATTTCCTCTGTTTATGAGATCCTTAACCAGAGAGACCCGCGGACTCTGTTTTTCTGGAGAATACACCATGTAAGTGCTCGGTCTTGGCACCCATTTATCACACCATACTCTAATGTTTTCACCATCCCCCACCTGCCAACGAATGCCTTTGCGCACCACTCCTTGTGCTGCCATTAAACTCCTCCACGCGTAGGATGGGGTTCTACCCATGTCAGCGTCCACAAAGCTGCTATTAGGGAAGTACTTAGCACGAAAAACTCGGCAAAAAAGGGAGGAGGTGTTAGTTTGTAATCTCCATCCCTGTTTCGCTAAGAGGGCAATATTGAAAAGCTTCAAATCTCGAAAGCCTAAGCCCCCTCTATCCTTCGGCAAGCACAATTTCTCCCAGCTTAACCAAGCTAATTTCTTCTCCGTATTTCCTTGTCCCCACCAGAACTGTCTGATCATCTTCAATAAGTCATCACAAAGAGTGTTAGGCAAAAGGAAGCAGCTCATAGTGTATGAACGCACCGCTTGTGCGACTGCTTTAATCAAAATTTCTTTGCCAGCACTAGTTAGTAACTTTTCCTTCCAACCTGACACCTTATTTGCCACTCTCTGTTTCAGGTGAGCAAAGGTATTGGACTTTGATCTCCCTATCAAAGAGGGTAAACCGAGGTATGACTCGTGTGGTTTAATCACTTGGGCACCGAACAAGGTTTTCACCTCATTTCTTATCCCATCACCTGTGTTAGGGCTGAAGAAGAGGGATGTTTTGTTTCGGTTCAGTTGCTGGCCTGATGAAGCTTCATATACCTGCAGCAGCCTCTGGATTTCGTTTGCCTCCTCCCTTGTTGCCTGTCCAAAGATTAGGCTGTCGTCGGCAAAAAAGAGATGTGAGACTTTTGGCCCCTTGACTGAAGCAGCCACCCCTCTAAGCTTTTTCCTTTGGACGGCTTGGTGCAATAATGCCGAAAGACCTTCCGCACAAATGAGGAAGAGGTAGGGTGATAATGGGTCACCTTGTCTCAGACCACGGGATGGATGTATCTTTCCATATGGTTGTCCATTGATTTTCACTGCGTACGTCACCGGGGTCACACATCTCATCACTACAGATATCCAGTTGTCATGGAACCCGAGTTTCTTCATTATTTGTCGCAGGCAATCCCACTCTACCCGATCATATGCTTTGCTCATATCGAGTTTTAAGGCCATCTCCCCATATTTACCTTTCTTCTTTCTGCCTATATGAGTCATCATCTCATGGGCCACAAGAACGTTATCTATGATTAGCCTTTCTGCAACAAACGCGCTCTGATTCTCACAGACAATTTCCTGCAAGACAACTTTCATTCTATTTGCCACCACCTTTGAGGCCAACTTATAGGCCACATTGCACAAGCTAATTGGTCTGTAATCCGTGACATTTTCCGGATTCTTTGTTTTGGGGATAAGAGCAATATGGGTATCATGAAAGTGCGGGGGAGCAATGCCATGGTTTAAAAAATCTAAGGCAGTAGTAATAACAATAGATTTAACCGTAGGCCAAAAATGTTGGAAGAAAAGTGGGGGCATACCGTCGGGGCCGAGTGCTTTTAAAGGGTGCATCTGCTTGAGCGCCTTTTCCACCTCGTGGGCATTAAAAGTTCTGAGCAAAGTAGCATTCATCCCATCGGTGACTTTTGTGTGGATGGCCTCAAGTAACTCCCCTTCCACTGTTGGCTGCGAAGAAGTGAAAAGCTGTTCATAATACTCTGAAAATATTCTGCCAATTTGTTCCTCGTCCTCCTGCCAAGTATTATTACCATCCCGCACCCTATGTATTGAGTTTCTTTGTAACCTGTTAGACGCTTTTGTATGGAAGAAAGTAGTATTTTTATCACCTGCCTTCAGCCAACTGTTACGGGACCGTTGGTGCCACATTTCCTCCTCCACAAAAAGCCATCGGTTCAATTCCATTTTCATGGTGTATAAGTCCTCTAACACTGATTCACTACCCCTCCAATTCTCCAGCAATTGAATCTTTCTTTGCAATTCAGTGATCTGTTTGCCAACATGACCAAAGGAGTGTTTGTTCCACTCGGTCAGTGATGTGCGACATTCCTCCATGCAATGAAGGAACGGCCAGTTTGTCCCCATAATTTTTCCTCTTTCCCATGCCTCATTGACCACCCCTGAACACCGCTCATCCCTTAGCCACATCGACTCAAACCGAAATAACTTTGCCCTCTTTCTTCTTTTTCCAGCGGGGAATGCACTTTTTAGGACTAGCATGCAATGATCAGACACTGAGTTTGCCACATGAAAGAGTTTAGTTGCAGGGAACAAGGCTGCCCAGTTGGTCGATACAAATGCTCTGTCTAAGCGTTCACGAACCCATCCTCTTGTTCCTAGTCTTCGGCTCCATGTGAAGTCCGACCCACTGTAGCCAATATCACGCAGACCACAACTATCAATAGTATCCCGGAACACTTTCATTTGTCCCTCCGGTCTTATATTACCCCCCTCTTTTTCGTTTGCATGGCGAAGCTCATTGAAATCCCCAATAATCACCCACGGCAGCTCACACTTGCCACTCAGATTCCTTATTAGTGCCCAAGACTCATCCCGTTTGCTCGTCTCCGGGTTGCCGTAAAAACCAGTAAATCTCCATCTCTTCTTTCCGTTCTCCTCATTAACTATCACATCAATATGCCGTGGAGAGTAGGTCAGAGGTTCCACCTTCAGTGTACTCCTCCAAAGTAGGGCTAAACCACCCCCACGGTTATGACTTGGTACTACCAGGCCATGTTGTCTCTCAATCTTTCTCTTTACTCCTTCCATCTCCGTTGCCTTGAATTTAGTCTCCATTAGAAAGACTAAAGTGGGATCTTCCTCCTTAACTGTTTTTTGGAGTGTTTTAACTGTTAGGGGGTTCCCAAGCCCCCTACAGTTCCAGCTTAATGCACTCATTGGTCCCGGCAGGGCTGCACAGCAGCCGCCGCCGATCCAAGATGTTGTTTCAGAATCTTTCCAAGTTCTTTCACTTCTCCCTCCACTTTTACTCTCTTCCCATTTCCATTCTCCTCCTGTATCTCTGTCAAAGGGCCACGACATCTCCTTTTGGTCCCTGTCACCATGCTATCCACATCCATAGCCATACCCTGAGCTGTCATGGCTTCCCCTCCAAAATTTGAAAACATTTCAGGTATGTTTTCTTTTCCTTTCGTTGCTATCCTTGCTTTTGTTTTTTTTTGGCTTCCACCACGTATCTTTTTTGTGTTGATGCTGTGTAGTGGTATTGGGCTATCTGAGGCAAATTTAAATCCATCCTCGGGCTGGGTCTGTTCATTAGTTATGTCCATAACCAAAGGCACAAAGGGCCCATTGTTATTGTTTAGGCCCATAAGGCCTTGTGGAGCTGGCCCAGGGCTTACACTGACATTAGACACGCCTAGGGGTGCATGCGTGCTATTATAGGAAAGACTTTTGCAACTTTCCTCCACTTCCTTCCCAGACCCCTCACCTATCATCATTCGGGTAACATCACCATGGATACTTGCGTCAATCTCTGCAAGTTGGTTTTCAAAATCTCTTGTCAGCGCAGAAGCCGGCTTTACAAGCGCAGCGCGATTCTCCAACAGCCTCGTATCGTCTACATCGTTCCTTACGAGGTTGGCGAGCTCTGACTTGCCTACCCGTAGCTTATTAGTCACCTGTCCCATCTGCGTAGACTCCGTTGGGATGCTCGCCCCGCTATCGTTTGTCTTGTCCAGCGGCCCTTCTTCCTTACGGCCGCCGTGGCTCGTTGCCACTATTAGCTGAGACTTCTGGCTTCGTTCCGGAGAAGCCCGCAGCCACACTCCGAACTGCTTCTCATCCGGTCTTAGTGTCTCTTTACTCCGTATCCACTGTATGCATTCTTTCTCATCATGATCCACCATTCCGCACCAGTAGCAAAATATAGGAAGTTGCTCATATTTGAAGTCGACCCACTGCAGATTTTCTCTTCCCAACCGTATTTTCCGACCCCGGCATAGTGGCTCTGCAATGTTAACCGAAACTCGGACTCGTAAGTAGCCACCCATACTGAAACCTTTGTCATCTACGTCCACTCTTTCCACCTCCCCCAGAGTTTTCCCAATGCTCGTCCCTATATCCTTAGTTTGGCTCATTGTGGGCAGTCCATGAATTTGGACCCAAAAGGATACCCTTTCAAGGCATGTTCTCTGAGCAGATTCCCCGGCTTGCAGCTTGTGGAGAATGAGAAGATACTTATCATACGACCAAGGACCCAGTTGTAGCACTCGATCCAGGTCGTCCGTCGTCTGGAAGAGGAATAGGGCTCTATTCTCCCCCAGTTCACTTACCTCAAAGTTCTTCTTGGTTTTCCATGCTATCTTCAACACCCTAGCCATCGACTCTAAGGGTCCGTTCGGTTGGAGGAGTGGAAAAGTGGGAAGATGGAAAATTGTGGGAGGATGGAAAATATTTAGTTTTTCCTCTTGTGTGTTCGGTTGAAGGGGTGGAAAAGTAGGAGGGTGGAAAACTCTTTTGTTTGGTTGGAGAGAAAAAGGGAAGGATGGAAAATATAATTTATATAAATTGACTATTATACCCTTGTTACATATTATGTAAGAAATAGATTTATTTGTACCCATTAAATAATATAAAATTTACAACATCATATATATAAATTTATATTTATATTTTTATTATTATAATGTAAAAATTAATGTCATAAGAAAAAAAAACCAAAAAAAGAAGAAGAGAACATCACGTTGAAAAAAAAAAGAAAAAAAGAAAAGAAAAGCATGTCACGTTAAGAAAAAAAGAGCACGTTAGGTTGGAAAAAAAAAAGGAAAAAAAAAAAACACACAGAACATCACAGTGAAAAAAAAGAAAAAAAGAAAAGAAAAGAAGAGAGAGAAAGAAGAGAACCTGGGAAGGGCATTTGTGGAAAAGTGCTACACTAGCACTTTTGTCCCCCAAATTTTCCTCCCAATTTGGGAGGAAAAAAAATGTGGGCCTGGAGAGAAAACTTTTTCTCCAGTTTTCCATCCTTCCTATTTTCCTTCCTCAAACGAACAGTGGAAAACAACTATTTTCCTCTCTTTATTTTCCATCCTCCCTATTTTCACTCCAAACGAACGGGGCCTAAGTTAACCCTCCTTTTCGTGCAGAATTTTCCAACTAGGATCGGCCTATTCTCCCCTGTCGGGGAAAATACCTCAACTTCAGACTCTTCCTTCGCCGACAAACGTAACCCCGCACACCTGTTTGTGATGTCGTCCATGTCTGCTAAAGATTTTTCTACCTTGACGGAGAGAAAGTTTGCACAAGGCAGCCTTTTTTCACCTCCAGGTTTCCGAAGAAGACCTAGAGAGAAGATTCTTGGAACCATGTTAAGTATATATAAAATACATACATGTTTTATATTTGAAACAGTAGTATACTTGGGGTTGGGGCCAACTTAGAGAATGGTTTGAAATAATAGTATAGGTAAGGCTAGGGCTAGCTTAGAGAATGGTTTGAAAAAGTAGTATTGGCAGGGCTGGGCTTGGCTTAGAGAATTGTTCAGACAGTAGAATAGGTGGACTGGGGCTGGCTCAGAGAAACCATGCTAACTATATATAAAATACACACATGTTTTATGTTTGAAACAGTAGTATAGGTGGGGTTGGAGTAGGCTCAGAGAATCCATATTAACTATATATAAAATACACACATGTTTTATGTTTGAAATAGTAGTATAGGCGGGGCTGGGGCTGGCTCAAAGAATATTTTGAAATAGTAGTATAGGTAGGGCTAGGGCTCTGAAGGATTTCGGCAATGGTAAAGATAACCCACGGCCTATTAAGTAGGGTTTGGAGGCTGTGTGAAGCTTTTTTAACCTAGGTGAAGCATTTTTTGTTAGGGACAGAGCGGAGAAGGTTGTTGAGGGAGGAATGAGGTGAGGGTAAGGCCTTGTAATGTCCTATATAGTAATAAGGTGAAAAGGGAGGAAGTAGCTGGATGCAGTGGGAACGAGTGGAGTAGATGAAAAAAAGCATGGCTCAAAGATGAATGAAGGAGGAGATGAAAGAAAACATGGCTTGAAGATGAGTGGAGGAGGAGATGAAAGAAAAGCTTAGCTTGGAGATGAATGAAAGAAAAGTTTAGCTTGAAGATGAGTGGAGGAGGAGATGGAAAAAAAAGTGTGGGTTGGAGATGGTTGCATTTGCAAATAAGGTAAACAGAGAAGAAGACTTGGTAGTAGATCGCCTGAGGTTGAGGAGAATGAAGGAGGAAGCTAATTTCAAATGTGCAAGGCTAAAAAAATGAAAGTGGAAGTCTTTGATGTTTGCATTTGGCTGGCTTTTTTTTTTTTTTTTAGACATTGCTGTCTTTTGGTTGATATAATTTTAAAATAATCTCAACTATTCATTTCATCAATTCCTTGAATCTCAACTATTCACTCCATCCAACGGCTACTATGATCTGCGTCTAAAAGCAAACCTACGAAAAGCTTAGCTCTAGCTAGGCAGTAGGCATAGATTCCTGTTGCTGTAGCATAGGTGCGTTACATACTGATTAAGGACGCACATGTTAACTATATATAAAATATATACATATTTTATGTTTGAAAAAATAGTATAGGTGGGGCTAATGCTGGCTCAGAAAATAGTTCAGGAAGTGAAGATTGTGTTATTTATTATCATTATGTTAGCAACAACACCTTTCCCTTGCAAACATGTTAAGTATATATATAAAATACATACGTGTTTTATGTTTGAAACAGTAGTATAGGTGGCGCTAAGGCTGGCTCAGAGAATGGTTTAGGAAGTGAAGATTGTGTTATTTTTATTATTATTGTTAGCACCAACACATTTCCCTTGCACCATGTTAAGTATATATAAAATACATACGTGATTCATTTTTGAAACAGTAGAATAGGTGGCTTCTTTGCCACCCTTAGCTAAAACAGGCTCAAAGGTTTGTTGAAAATAATAAAAAACATCCTCTGTGAGAAGGAGCATAATAAGCTGAACTCAGGGAGTGAAGACTCTTCGAATGGCTTTGGAAGTGGGTTTGGGGCTGTTGGGAATAGCTCAGAGGCTGGGGCTAGCTTAGGAAGTAAAGATGGGTGGGAAAATAGGGTTAGCTCAAAGGCTGGCTCAGGTTGTGTGGCTGGTGTGGTGGGAATAGCTCAGAGAATGATTTAGGAAGTGGGGATAGGGTTGGCTTAGGGGATGGTTCAGGAAGTGAAGATGGGTTAGGAAGTGGGGTTGGGCTTGGCTCAGAGGCTAGCTCAGGAAGTGGGGCTAGCTCAAAGGCTGGCTCAAGGAAAAGTGGCGTAAAACCCTGATGAAAAAGTAAAGTATATGGTGTCACCGTTTATGTTTATAATTTGTTAATTAGTGCTAGAACTTCCTGTTTGGAATCCAAACTTTTCTTTTAGCTTAATATTATCTGATTTTGACGGAGATTGTGTAAGTGTTTAAATTTTTCAAAAAAAATAAAATCATATTTTTTATAAAAATAATATTCTATGGTGATATTTTTACACAAAGCTTACTCCGTTATTTCTGGTTTATTTTTTTATTTTTAAATGGAGTGGGCTAGCCGATTGCACAAAATACTGACCACCCAACCTTGTAACACTGATTATGACTCTTATATATATATATATATATATATATATGTAACATTGTTCTCTAAATTCTTATCGAGTGACTTTATATATAGAAAATAGAGCTTATCAAGGTTGTGGTTTTTTACCACTGAAAGAAAAAAAAAAAAAAAAAAAAAAAAAAAAAAAAAAAACTTGGTTGAACTATGTCGGGGATTCTAGCCTTTTACTCCTCTTATTTAAAATATTTGGCAATATGCTTCTGTTTTGAAACTATTTAGGTCCATGCTCCTATTTTGAAACTCGATTATATTAAAATCGAGTTTCAATAAAAAAAACTCGATTGGTAGAAAATCAAGTATGGGGCAATCAAACTTTAAAAAAAAAAAAAAAAATTCATGGAACTCGAGTTCCATATCTATAGTTGCATTTTATAAGACCTATAGCGGCGTTTTATACAGAATTCGGGCTCAATGAACTCGAGTTTCATGCAAATTATTTATTTATTTTAATCTGATCACCCCATACCTATTGCTGTGTTTTATAAGACCTATAGCGGCGTTTTATACAAAAATTGAGCTCTATGAACTCGAGTTCTATGCAATTTATTTTTTTATTTTTTTATTTTTAAGTTTGATTGGACATAACTTGATTTTAAATCAATCGAGTTTTTTATTAAAACTCGATTTTGAGAAAATCAAGTTTCAAAACAAGGTTACGGACCTAAATAGTTTGGAAACATGGGCATATTGCCAAATATTTTTAAAAATAAGGGTAAAAGGCTAGAATTCCTGAACTATGCCCTTATAGTCTTTATAGGTTGTTTCTTCACCACCATTGGCTTAAACGGGCTCGAAAGTTTGATGAAAATGATCAAACACATCCTCTGTGAGATGGAGCAAAATAAGCTGGACTCAGGGAGTGGAAACTTTTCGAGTGACTCAGGAAATGAGGCTAGGGCTGGGGTTGGCTCAAAGGATGGTTTAGGAAGTGGGACTGGGGCTAGCTCAGAGAATGGTTTAAGAAGTAAAAATGGGTAGGGAAATGGGGTTGGTGAGGCTAGCGCAGAGGCTGGCTCAGGGAAGAGTGGGGTAGAACCCAATACTGCACCCTTATTACTTAATTTTTTTTCATTGATAGATAAAATTTTACTGGTGGAAGTTATAGAGAACAATTGAAGCAGGACTAGAAGCTCTTCGTTAACTTTACAAGTCATACATCAATTTCTTTTGAGGGATGGATACCTTTATGCTTCATGTTTGAGTATTATCAACTTGCAACAATTGAAGTAGGACTAGAAGCTATTTCAGGTAGTTTAGTTTACCAAAACAAGAAAATGATTCTAACAATCCCATATGTTGCTTGTACGTTATTGTGATTTTGCATTAGAATTGACTTAAGTTTGCACAGACTATAAACAGGATTGCCTCCATATACAGAATCTAATGATCAGAATACATTTCTCAGATTTTCCAACTCAAGTACGTCTCATCAATCAGTCAGGGAATTGCTCACCTTATTTAGTTCTTTAGATCAATCTTACATTATGTTTACGAAAATTAGAGGTCAGTTTTGTTGCATTGATAATAATCACCTAGCAAGGAACACACCTTTTGTCTAATTGTCCCACACCCATCCTTGTCACAACAGGTACCAAAATTTGTGATTTTGTCAAATGTCTACCGACTCCACATGTTCATTTGGCTCACAATTCCTTTCATAACAAAGTCCCATTTGACGAGCTCAATGGCTCCCTGAATGTAACCAGTATATATAGTCTTGTTGATAAGGTAAGTTAATTGCTACTGCATAATGCATTTTATAAGTCAACAGAAATAGTCGACCCGGCTTTTTATTTTTATTTTTATTTTATTATCTTACATAAAAAAATATATATAGTGCAATGTTATGTTATGTACTTTCTATACAAGCCGTTGGTTTTTGTAGCGTACTTTTTTCTATCCAAAAACCTTTAGAAAGAACTCAAACTGAGCAGTGTAATTAACTATATTTTGTGTTTTTGCAGGATGGACTCACCCAGTCCAAGTTCCAGAAGCACGAACTTTTTTCTGGTGTCCAATTAACTTGTAACTCTTTATGGTGAAGAGGAAAGAAATAATGTCAGGGAGATATTTATACCAAAGGACAATCAAAGAAGGAAAGTAATCATTTTGTCATTTTCTTTCTGTTTCTTTCTATGAGAAGATAAAAGAATTAGAGATATGATGGTTACCTGTTACAAGAGAAAAAAGAGAAGTTGAAGCTGTGGTTGATATGAAGCTTTTTCTGTTGCTGCTAATGAATTTTACTGATAAATAGAAAAGTTAACATGGTTGATTGTTTCCATTTTCCATTTTTTTCTAAAAACAAAAAGCACACATGCATTACTATAAAGTTAACTAAAAAATTGCATTTGAATTGGACTCTAATTATTATCTTTAAAGTAAATGATGACGATATATTGGTCCATTGATTGTAAGCACTTATTATATCGTCTTTAATTTGTTTTTAGCATCTCAACTTTAATAAATTGACAATAAGTCTAGATATGACCCTGTTGTCAAACAATTTATGAATAGAACATTTCGTTATCATAAACATAGTAAAAGACATGACTAATGGGAGATCACATGATTGTAAAGTCTATTGAGAATGATGATATATATATATATATATATATCCGATACACAATAACTTTACTTTATAACGGGAGTTTCTTTCACTCCATTGGTTTGTGTAGTAAAACCATCATCTTTCTTCTCCATCTTCTTTTACTCTCTCTCTCTCTCTCTCTCTAGGCATGTTGGACAAGTTGGGCCATCTTTATCTTTTAAATATTACTCAAACCACTAGTAAAGGAAAATGATTGCTTTTGCGATCAATGAAATTAACATTATATTGACTATCCTCAAAACGATTTTTTTCCCCAAAATAAATAACTAACAGATGCGGAAGAGTTTCAAAAATTTCATAGTTATAACTCTATAAAAAATAGTGAACTTTATCAAAATTTTAGATTGATAATAGTTACAAATTAATGTGAATAAAACATGAGTTATATAGAATTGCGTGATGCACTAATGTTAGGGATATAAAGTTTGAATTAACATTAAGCGTGAGAGGGAGGGAGTATGTGAGAGGGAGGAGGTATACTCTTGGAGTACTCAATAATAGCACGCCAAAGAATGTGTGGGGAGAGTGTGCTGGCAGAGAGAGCGAATCAAACTTGGTGAGTAAGGATAGTGTGTTGGCAGAGAGAGCCAAAACTTGGGGGAGCAAGTTTGCATAAAAATATCTCTTGAACATACTAGAACTTTGGGCACTTGGCCACATCATAGGCTGCCATATGGCATGATCTTGGCCCTTCTTACATATGACAAGAACCATAATGTATATTCATGTAACAATTAATTGAAGATTAGCACTACATGAAAAGGGACCTAATTTTTTTTTTTTTTTTTTATAGGAAATACTGACATTGTATTCAAGGGTTAAATAATAGAAGTTACATCAAGATCCTGAGCACAAGCCTGCATAATATGGCTCGGGCAGGACTCAAGCCAAGCAACATAACTAACTAAAGACTTAAAATACTGAGCTAACATGTGGGCAGGGACATTTCCCTACCTTTTAGTGTGAGTGAAACAACATGACCGAAACAAGCAAGCTTGTTGGTGGATGCCATCCACGATGAACTAGGTCAAAGAGCTCAGCAACGTTATCCCTTGTACTGCATTGACGACTTCCAGCGCATCACTCTCAAACACCGCATCACGGATGCCTACGTCAAGAGCAAACCGCATGCCAATCTCTAATGGCTTGTTTGGAAGTTTAGAGAGGGAGGAGAGTAGAGGGGAGTAGAGGGGAGGGGAGTAGTGGGGAGGAGAGTAGAGGAAAATGATTCCCCTCCATCTTGTTTGGATGTTTTTAAAATTAGTAAGGGGGAAGGGAGTAATTAGCCCTTCCCCTTGTGTAATATTGTTAATATAATAAGGGTAAATTAGGTAATTTACTTGGTCAATAGTTTATGTACTCTACTCTCCCTCCAAATCTCTCCAATTTGGGAG
Source organism: Quercus glauca (assembly GCA_023736055.1). Classification (NCBI taxonomy): domain Eukaryota; kingdom Viridiplantae; phylum Streptophyta; class Magnoliopsida; order Fagales; family Fagaceae; genus Quercus; species Quercus glauca. Next base: position 22,792,443 of record CM043326.1, on the reverse strand, counting down.
AATTAAAAATAGGGGGCTAGAGGGAGTTGAAACCCCTCCAAACCCTTCCAAACCCCTCCCCCTCCTTCCTTAAAAAACTTTCAAATAAGGTAATTAGATTACTCTCCCTCCCTCTACTCTACTCCCCCTCTTTTTTTAAACATCCAAACAGGCCATAAGGCTTTTGTTTCAATCTCTAGCGCACCAAGGAGGCCTACCATGGGACTGCTTAGAGCAGTGATCACAGCCCTACTGCAATCACGGATCAATACGCCCAGCCCCACTTTCCTCTGGTTTGCAAACACGGCCCCATCCGTGTTCACCTTATATTGCCCCTGCGGTGGTGGCGTCCACCGAATTTGTTTGGGAGGCGCAGCAGCGGGGTTCCTTGGCCCCTAATTTGGACATGTACAATAAAATGGAAGACTAAATGAATTTTCAAGGAATGACACGTGTTATATGAAAAATCAAGTAATCTCTAGCATGTATCCAAATCAAATCAAGGCAAAAATACGCATTTTTCATGAAAGATTCCAAGAGATAATTGTCACAATAGCTTGCTCAATTCAGGCATAACTGTTGTTCAATAACAGTTAATTTTAAGGAGAATTTTATGATCTTTAAGGATACTTCAGGGACAACTATCTTTGAAGGATGCCAGCGCTACAGTTGTGGGTCTAGAACATCATTTTTGGCAAGTCAGGAAGCACTGGTGGAGGCTTTAGTGAAGGCTAAAGAACTAGGTTTTCAGAATATCATAGGTCTAACTGATAGCAGGAACATGGAACAGGTCTGGTATAACAGAAGGAAACCTCAATGACAAGAGCAAACAATGCTAGCTGATCTACACTACCTACAACAACATGGTTTAGGCCTCACAATTAAAACTGTTCTATGTCTGACATAATAGATAAAGCCTTAGTAGCTTCGAATATGCCTGTACGCCAAAGCTGGGTTAATCCAGCAATTTTGTAACGCTTCTGGTAATGTTCTCGAACTCTCTTTTATCTTGGTATTGAAAAAAAAGTTATAACAATATGATTATCAACCGTAATTATAGAAATAGCAAACAGGTATCCGTTTTTTTAATATAAATTTAGACAGTGATAGCAGTTTAAATGGAGACAAGAAACAAGATCCCAGTGTATTTGAATCAAAGATATATATACACGTCAACATATATACTCACATGTATGTATTCTTCTTGTTTACATGAGCTAGGCTCCTGGTATTGGCATCTTTAACGCACTACAACTAGTCCACAAAAAATAATCTGATGAGATGTGACACGATACAAGTTTTCAAGCAAATCAAGATTAATGTAGCCATAGCTGGCAGCCTTGTAGGTCTATTTCCCTCACTTTTGCGTTAGCAAAGGTATTTCCATCAAAATGAATGTAAATGTTATGAACTGGGATTTGAAAAGAGGGGATAAAAAAAAATAAAAATAAAAAATAAAAAAAAGGAAAGAGAGAGAAGGGGCTACCACCTTTAATGAATGCATACAAAACCTTTCTTACGCACATGGGTTCCTGGATGTGGGTCTTACACATGTGAAGTGGGGTGTATGGGGAAGGGAGAACTCCAAATGCAGTTTTATGACATATCTGAAATAAATTGATTATTTGTTGTATCAATATGGGCTCCTTACATAACGGTGTAGTTTTGCAGTTACACTATTTTACTCTAGAAAATAAATGTAGCTAATAATTGCTAAAAAGAAAATAAGATTTTTTTATAATTTTTTTATTTTTTATACAAGATAGAAATTCTATCCTAGCATAATATAAATGTACGTGTGTGTGAAATTCCCTCGTGAAGACTTAAACCCCGACTCTTGTCCCCCACACTCTACAAACACTTATACTTGTAGAGTGACCATCGCACCGAAAGTGCGCAGTGAAAAAGAAAATAAGACTTGAAACCTTCTTAGAGAGAGTTTTAAATGGCTTTGTGTAAGAGGATGACTGTAGATTCAGAGGGAAGTTTACCTTTGTCATTCAATGATCAATTACCATTTGAGTCCAGACATAATTCTCCTAGTGAAATGAGTATTTCTTTCACAGTGCAAAATGGCCTTATGCTTCAGTTCCTAATGGTATGAAACAAACACCAAGTACTAATGATATGAACCATCTGGAGACTTTCATTCATCGTTCTGTAGATGTTGCGCTTTTGCCCTCGTTCAAGTTTCAAGGGCACATTAATTACTTTTCTAGAAAGAAAGAAGGAACTGCAGAACTTAGGTTGCAATGACAAGCCCAAAAAAGGAACTGCATGTCTGTATGCAAGCTGGTCGCCTAAAAACAGTGTACATATCAAGACAGTATGCGCCAAAAATGATATATTTCTGAGAATTGCTAACTACTCACATCCCAATCTTTTTAATTCAAGAACGAGACTAATAATATTAGTTTCCACGTATTATACATAATGAAACTCAATGGCTACAAGCATCACAGTTCAAGCATCAAAACCAGAATAGATGCCATTCTCCCTCAACAACCTCTTCTCTTCTTCCACATAATTCTTTCCCCTACTAGCTTGACCAAGCTCTCTTTTCCTCTTTTCCTTTTGAGAGAAAGAAAGGTTCTTCCTGTCTTTCCAAGTTTCCACACTCACCAGCTGCTCTCCAGAGGCTAATGCAGCTCTCGTTTTCTGTCGTTCTTCATAAGACTCTTCAGTCTCCTTGGTTTCACGACTTTCCTTACCGGTAGACCATGACCAGTCCTGCTTGTCATCTTCTTTTGGTGGAGGCACACTCAAGATTGATGGTCCACCTTTATAACCACGTCGCTTCAATTCTTCAAAGTCCAAAACTCCAGTTTTTTTCTTTCTAGATTTAGCTGTATGCGTGCAGAGACAAAAATGTTACACCTTTATTTTAAACAACTTGAAAAGAGGAATTTTCTGGAGCATTTCTGCAAGCAAAGCTAAACAAGACTCTGTTGATCCAGCATTATGGTAGTTTAGTACAAGCAGGACATCTAAATGACGTGTGAACATTCATCTTGATAATAATACAGAGATTCTATTCTTTACATGTTGTTCCATTTTTAAATTGTAAACAATATCTACATTCAGAAAAAGTTATTTCCTACAAGCTTTTCTAATATATTACTGTTCTGCCCCTAGCTTAAACTCATAACAAGGTAAATGATCAATTTTTATTATTATTTTATATATAATTATATACTTAATAAGATGGAGACCATTGCCAAACAGTTACTTACAAAATTATCAGCGTAGGTAAAAAAAAGCTATAGGAAATATCATGGGACAAGAAATAAAACATTTTTTCAGGTTTTCTTATGCAGCCAATTTTTATATTAGTATTACTATCTGTTATCTTGGTAACCAACCCTGCAATGTCATAGACTTCCTTCTCCTTCCTTTTATGTGACCTATTTATTCAAATTCAGCAAAATGATTCAGCTTCTTCTGTGTTGTAAATTTCTTGTGGACATTATTTTGTTCCACTATTTGATTAAGAAAACCACTTCACTAGTTTCTAAAAGAACGTAACGAGTAGATAGAATCTATAAATCCCTAACATTAAGGTTCACCATGAGCCCCAATCCATTGTCATTTGCTTGAGTAAAGAAGACAAATCAAAATATGAAGCAATAACTTTGTTTGACAGATATCTAGACACACAAATTCAATTCTAGGTAAACATGGATAGAGAACTAATCCAGCAAATACCTTTCGAATTTTTTTCTTTGGAATGTTTTGATGGATCCTTTGCCTTTTTCTTGTCAACCCCATCTTCAGCTCCGGAGTCTGAATGTGAAGACAACGATTCATCGTCTGATGAATCATCCTCCTCATCACTCCATGGAATAGTCCTCTTCATGGTATAAATTTGACCCTGAAAGTAGAACACAATTAACTACACATTAACACCTAGTGTCCATTTGGTTTGGGTTAGCTATTTGAAAGTGTGCATTTTTTAGGAAGAAAAAAAAAAAAAACAAAATGTGGATTTTGAAAACATGTTTTTTAAATAAGTAGCACGCATTTTATAAAATTTGTGGAAAGTAGTATTGGTGTGAAAAGTTGTGGTGCCAAAATGCAGTTTTTCTTTTAAAAAAAAAAAAAAAAAGCATTTTTGGAAAACTACCCCATAAGCTGCAAACCGAAAACAAGCTTTTCGCTTGGTTTAAATTTCAAAAACACAATTTTCTAAAAATTGCATAGCCAAATGCCAACCTAATCCAACAAAAAAGAAAACCCAAAATAAACAAACCAACCCTTATAAATATCTTGAGTGAGAATATCTCATAGTTCAATTTCATAGCATTTAATTAAATCAAGTGCATAACACAAAAACACTATCCAACTAATCAAATAAAGAAACCCTTTTTTTCCCCCATTTTCTGAATCAAAGTAACTCAAAGTTAGATTGAAAAAAAAAAAAAAAAAAAAAAAAAACAATAATCTAACGCACTACCCAAAAAAAAAAGAGTTGCAGAGCATTCAAATCAACTACATAACAGTAACACACAAAACCCAAATTCGAAGTGTAACGAAATTAACATTATGGAAGCTCCAAAGGGTGCCCTAGAAGCTTCGAATCCAAGCAAAATAGATAAAAATATACGAAAACCTCTATTCAGATGAATTAAATTACAGACACAATAGGTAAATCTATATCTCTCAAATCTTATTTTGTCTCATTTAGTTGAATCTAAATATGAAGGACCTAAATTCACCAGATTAAAACAAATTAATCATATATGTACGTTACGGTTTCAGAACAACGAGTCCATACCTGCCGAGTCAGCGAGCAAGAGATTGAGGGTGATAAGAATAAGAGAGAGAGAGAGAGAGGGAGAGAGACCGGGAGTGAGAATGAGAGAGGCGAGCCGAGTTGGTTTTTGTTTCTTTGTAACTGTAGCAAAAGATATTTAGAAAAAATTATTTTACCCATAAATACGTAATAATCATCACACCTTTGGATGACGTTTGGTACCAAAAATCTACATTACTCCTAACATCCAAGGGCGTAGCCAAAATTTTTAACTTGGGGGCTGAGTTATAGTATTTAACTTGGGGGCCGAGTTATGGGTTATGCTAATGAGTACCCTAAGGGCACTCATTAGCATTTCTCTTTATACAGCAATCATAATTCATAAATATATTGAATACAAAGTTATCTACTCTAATATATCCATAAATTGTCTAATTCACTATAGACATACATAATATACAAAAAAAAAAATTTTGCATGACAATAATTTTTCATAGAATAAAATTAATCTATTATCATCAAATTATGAATTCTAAATGTTGCTACAGGCATCTTAAATTCAGCCACCATTATCAAATCATTAAAGAATAACATTTTGCTTTTTTTTTAAAAAAAAAAAAACATTTGTTGCTACAAGTGTCCTAAATTTGAAATTACTAATATCTTTAATATGACTCAAGAATTAACCTCAAAAGGACCTTAATTTTTTTCTCAATTATATAGATGTTACTCACATTAAAGAAAAACAAATTCCACTATTATTTTAAGCAACATCCACTTTATCATTCATATTATTTATTTTTAAAATATTTTAATGAATTATCCCCCAACACAAACCCACATCCTCACACACTTCCAAGTTCACTACTCTACTATAGCAGCAATGAGATGGAAAAAAAAAGGGATAGATTTGTTTTTACTAGCTGTGAGGGTTTTTAGTTTTGTGTGACTATGTTGAGATGAGTTTTGTTTTGTTAATATTAACTAAACAATGAGCCTGGCAGCAATATTGAGGAGAAAAAAGCAAAAGGCACGTAGCTTGAAAATGAGAATGAAGAGGAAATTATAAAAGCTTTGTTTTGAAATGGGCTAACATCTATTCTATTTGTAGAGAGTAAGTCATTGTCCACTAGATTAATTACAAGTCTTTGGATAATTGGGGAGCTCAACTATTCTTTTATTTGAGGAGAAGTTTTACCTGTTAGACAAAGTTTAAGGGGGTGTTTGGTGAGTGTTTTCAAACAATAATTTTCAGTTTTTAAACAACATTTCACGCATTTCCTCACACTTTTTTACCTACATGTATTTCCACAAAAATTTTTAAACAACAATTTTCAGTTTTTAAACACATCTACCAAACGAGCTCGAAAATCTTCTGGACAAATGGGGGGGGCATGTTATAATTTTTTGAGGGGGCCTTATATCTTTTTGCTATATATGCTGTTGAGAAGATTTAAAATTTAGAGGGGGGGGGGGGGTGGCATGGCCCCCCCTAGGAGCAACGTGGCTCTGCCCCTGCTGACATCCAAATTTCGAGGAATATGATTCCTTACAATTTATATGCCTAAGAATATAGTTATTCCTACGTTTGGTTTCATTGGAAATCTTTTAAGATTCTTAAGAATATGAAATGATAATGTTTGGTTTATTCCTAAGAATTTTAAATGAATTATTTATTTTTCCCATTCTGTCCTTATATTTGAATGTAAACTACCAAGTCATTTAAAAAAAAAATTTCTCTAAATAAATAACGAAAAACAAAATATAAATTATTAATTATGACAAATTCATTAAGACTGTAGTCTAACATTTTAAAATGACAAGAACAATACAAAAATAACTATTTAAATTCTCAAATGCTTTATTCTTAATAATAATTTTTAAGAGTTTAATCCATAACAAAACAACCTGACAACGTTTAGGTCTATAAGACAAGAGAAAATATATTGATAATTTATTTTATATTTTATCTTAATTACTTAAATGATAAGGAAAAATAGTTAAAATTCTCAATTTATAAAAAATACAATTTTCTTTAAACTTAGGAATTTGGATACCCACCTGTTTTAAAGGGAATCCACATTCCTACTGAGAGGGGTTTAAAGGGGGAATCCAGATTCTCCTGGCATCTGATTCTCTAGCATGATTTGCAACCAAACATGAGAATCTTTAAACATTTCTGGGAATCCTAAAACATTACCCCATACCAAACGTCACATTAAGCTTTTATTTTGTGATTGAAAAATATAATAATCTTAAATTATAATGAATTCCAATTATTAAAATTTACCCACAAAAATATAAGAGTCTCACGCGCATCCTCAAAGGCTAATTTTAAATATATTCTTAGAGCATCACCATCAGGTGTGCCAAATGCCAAAGGCCTGTTTGGTACGTGGGTTTAAACAACAGTTTTCAGTTTTTTTATAAATACATATGGGTGAAAAAATGTGTGAAAAAATGTGTAATATTGTTTAAAAACTGAAAACATGTGTTCAAAATTATGTACCAAATAGGACCCAAATATTTAGCATTTGACACACTAAACACAAAAAAAAAAAACCCTTCTCATAAGGTGTGCCAAATCTTATAAATTTTGACGCATGTAAACTGTACCGTTTACCTTTAAAATGGTGTGGACAGATATGTAAAAAAAAAAAAAAAAAATTATTTTATTCATTCCTCTCTCTTCTTTATTACTTTTCTTTTGTCTCTCTCATATTTTTTTTTCTTCCTTCTTCCTGCACCTGCTCCTTGCTCCTATCACTCCCTCTTCCCTTTTTCTTCTTTTTTCTTCTCCAGCATCTTCATGGTGGCTTTGGGTTCTTTTTTTTTTTTTTTTTTTTCGTTCCCTTTCTCTGCGCCTCTTTCTCTTTTTTTTTTTTTGGGTAAACTGCAAATTACACCCCTAAAGTTTGGGGGTGACTGGATTTTACACCCTGAAATTTCAAAATTTGTATTTTACCCCCTGAAGTTTGGTGATGTTTGGAATTCACACCCTAACGTTTTAGAACTTGGATTTTACCCTTTATATTTTAGAAGTTTTTGGATTTTACCCCCTGAAATTTTGGAGTATTTGGATTTTACACCTTAAAGTTTCAGAATTTAGGGGTGTAAAATCCATACAACCTAAACTTTAGGGGTTAAAATTCAAGTTCTGAAATGTTAGGGTGTAAAATCCAAACACCCCAAACTTCAGGGGGTAAAATCCAAATTCTGAAACTTCAGGGTGTAAAATCCAATCACCCCCAAACATTGGGGGTGTAAATTGCAATTTACCTTTTTTTTTTCCTGTCACTATCTCTTTCTCTCTCTTTCTTTTCCTGTCACGAAGAAGAAGGCGACTCCGATCTAAAGCAGAGCTCGCCGATTGAAGCTCTGCTCGCCGATCTGAAGCTCTGCTCACCCAGGGGCAGTCGCCGATCTTTGCTTGTTGTCCTCCACAGCTCTCGCCGCCGATGGTTGGTTGAGTTTGGTCATTGATTGATCTGTTGGGTTGGGGTTTTGTTGAAGATTTTGAGTTTTTGTTGTTGTTGTTGTTGTTGAGGTTTTTGGATTTGGAATTTGTTGGAGGATCGGTGATTGTGGTTGTAGTTTGTGGCGGTTGTTGTAGCGGTGGTTCTTGTTGTAGCGGTGGTTCTTGTTGTGGCGGTGGTTGTTGGTTCTTGGGTGGTGACGACTGCCCCTGGCTGTGCATTTGAATATTTGCTGGGATTTAGGTAAATATATTATTTAAATAGTTGTATAATATTATTTTAATAGAAAATGTAATAAATGGTAAATTGTAAAATGATGTGATAGAATAATAAAGTAGGATTTTAAATATCTAAATGGCAGTTTTTATAAGAGGCCTGAAGGTGATGCACTAAGCAAGTCCATCGAACTTTAAAATCATATGTGATGGAGACAAAATTTTCCCATCAATTAAAAAAAGCCTAGCTAAAAGAAATGGTGAGAATATCCTTGGAAGGAATTTGATAAAGAAACATGGTTGTTGTCATTTGCAGGTCGCTGGTCTTTATACTCCTTCATCCAAACACATTGATCAAATGAAGCAAGATAAAATTGTAAATAGTCCTCAAACCAGTCGGTAGGACTCACTGACCGGCGTTTCAAAATTTCTTAAGTGTCCATGTTACTGTTGCTACACAAATTGCCGCATCACCATACATCCACGACCAAAAATTATTTTGTATCGCATGAGTAGAGTGAAAATTGATGGTGGTGGACACAGCAGGCAATCTGTTTGAGTGTTGAGTAAATACCTTCTAAAGCTTGTTTTGAGTGGTTGTTACCTGTTAGTTTGTTACCAAAATGCAAAAATGGTGGTTGTTCTTGGTGTATATAAAATTATTTAAAAAAAAAAAAGGACTTGAGGATAGGGATGAGGAGAGATTGGATAGTTGCAAGGCCTGTTTTTGAGGGTGAGGGAGGAGAACGTATGTGAACGTAAACAATTAACTGGGAGCAGCTTTTTTTTTTCATTAAAAAAAAAAAAAAAGAGATTAGAGTAAGAAACTGCAAATTTAAAAAAAAAAGAAAAAAAAGAAAAGAAAGGGAAACGGTCATATATATATATATATATATATATTTTTTTTTTTTGAATGTGAAAACGGTTAAGACTTGATAAAGGTTAAAACAAAAAGTTTTTTTTTTTTTTTTTTTTTGAAATCGTGAGTTTAGTGATGGAAGGAATATGGGTAATTGGAGCATTTCAAATACCTGAGAGTGACCTTTCAAAAAAAAAAAAAACTTGAGAGTGATCCTATTTTATAGGCAATGTTTTTGCAAGAGTTAAATGACAGTTTTATCAAATTATCATTTAGTTTTGTCTCTTCTTAAACCTAGGGATCAAGTCAAGCCAACAAACCTAGGGATGTGTGGGTATTTTGGAACAAAAAAAAAAAATCCAAACAAGGAAAGCCTCTTAAATAGTATTATAGAAAAGAAACTATTTTTACTTTTGTTACATATCAATATAAATTTATTTTAAATGGTTAATTTTTTTTAAGAGGAGTGTCACATCAATAATTGTAGGGCCTAAAGATCTGGTAACCCCAGCCCACTTCATATTGGGCCCAAAGGCCCATGCCAAGGATGTAGGAACGTCCGAGGACGAATACAAGAAACCCAGGCTCCCAAGGAACCTCGCCGAGGATGAAACTATCCTCGGACAGCCAAGATCATGGAAGGGGAGGGCAGCACGCCATCAACAGCAGCCTCCCAAATCATCCTAAAGAAAAGACAAGCACAATGGATCAGCCATGGGAGCATGGTGAAGGAGCAATTCAAGGAGAAACTGTCACCTACACATTAAATGCCCACAACTAACATTCTGGCCTCATTAATGAGGAAGTGACCCCTGAACAGTGTTGTCTAGGTTGCTGTAGCTCACAGAAAGCTGAGAAGGGTGGCTGATGGGACAAGTACTCAAGTAGTGACCTGCATGATCAACAGATGGAGGGCCAAGATCATCTGGAAGGGAGTATATAATTCAAGGAGTCCTCTAGGAGAAAGGGGGGAGAAATCCCAACAACTCCGAATCACTGAATATACTAGGGTAAGACTCCTCGGAAGGGGCCGAGGACGAATTTTCTTGCAGAAGCCTGGCTTGTTTCTAATTGATTGTTTGTAAAACTCCTTATAGCAGTTACCCAATTCACCAATGCCTAGTTCTTAAACCCACTCTCTACATATTCATTGTACAGGGCTAGTTGGGCCTGAGTCCACTCATCCAATAAAGGAAGTGCTCAAACCCAGTCCCTACAATTGGCACCGTTTGTGGGAAGAACTTGTGCGTTGGTGCATGTAACGACCAATCATGGTAGGATCGAACTCCCATCAGTAAGAGTCCTCGAAGAGGATCATCTTGGCGGCGGTGCAGGCCAAATGAGAGCTCCCCCTTTATCCTCGAGAACATACGCACAGTCGTTGTCATAACTTAGCCTCCGCTCAAGTATACACCTCGAAACATTGATTACGCGGGGAGGATTGTCAAATGAGGGACGGTCCTAGAGGCTCTAGACATCGAATATACGCCCCGTTCCCCTTCCGAAGGGCTGGTACTCGAGGGTTTGATAGCTTGAGAGGAACATGTGGATATCCTGGATTCATTTATTGCGGTTAAACAGAGCCTCAACCGGGCCAAGTCCTCGGACCTCCTGCCTCAGGAGAATCAACGTGCATTGGCACATTTTCTTTTTGATGATCGCGCAACCTACGATGTATGACGCACAGTTATATTCCTGATCACTCTCATGTGGTTGGCTCATTTAAAGTTAGCGGTTGGATGCTACGATCGGTTTTGTTAAGGTCGAGTTGCTGTTTTCTCATTACCGTCAACGACATCAACTCCAAACCCCAGGTAAGGGGAAAACAACAACACACTCACTCGTAAAGCAGTTATTGCAAAGAAACAAGGTACTCAGAAAGTGAAGTAATTAAATAATACAATCATTTTTTTTTATTAAATAAAAGAAAAGTACATAAAAAAGTACATCATAAATACAGAAGCTTAGGCAGGCTTGTTCTAAGGCTAACTATAAATACAGAAGCTTAGGCAAGCTTGTTCTAAAGCTAACTATTAAAACAACGCCTTGGGCGGGCTTGTTTTAAAGCCAACTATAAAAAGAAAGGTTGAGGCAGGCCTGTTTTAAGGCTACCAACAACCGAGGAGCCGACATGGGTGGAGCTGGCCATGAGAAAGAAGAAGAAGCGGAAGTGCCTGACGGCCCCATTCTATGATGATCCCCTGATTCTCTCCCAGTTTCATGATAATTAAGCATTGGAGGCGGCAACACTGGGGCATTAACCATCTCGAAATCTTACAGACCTCCATCGGTAAGTGAACTGGACGCGAATCACTACCAGCTTGAGGGGCAAGCGAATTCGCGTACTGGAGAAGGATGTTATCTACGCCCGCTTCAACTCTCGGCTGAAGGACGAGGGTCCTCTTTCTTGCTCGGTTGACAGGAAGGAACATCTTCGGCTTATGTTCCCTTGCCCTTGCCCTTATCCAGGGCCACCCCACTTTCCTAGGCTTTGTCCATAAGCTTGGCAAGATACTTGGAAATGCCTAGAAAGAGGGTAACTTAAGGTGCCTATTGAACTCTGAGATTTGTAAAATGTGAGAGAGCAACTCCCCCGGAATGCCTTATATAGAAGGCGAAGGTGGATGGAAATTAATCCGTGCGGAATTCAAAAGAGGAATATTATCCCCGCCCAATTTCCAACGAAACCACCAGCCACTGGATCTACGTTAATCCACAAAGGCATTAATGAGGGCTTGCCTCGCATACCGAAACGTCGAGCACGCAGCTCGAATAGCCAAAAGACGCCTCATAATCTAAAGTGGCGGAAAGGTGGCGTGCTAGGGCTAGTGTCGTACGTGTGGAGGGAAGGCTGGGCCGCCTATATCCAAATCAATGTGGGGTCGAGGGCCCAGTCTGTGGAAGGCCCCCTCCTCGGCAAAGCCAGCCCAAGGCTATTATCACTCTAGGGGCAAGCTTTCCAACCCTGAGGACAAGCCCATCCACCCTATGCGGTGACGACTAAGTACTAGACAGAACCAAGGTCTTGCATGATCCTCGGACTCAAACCTATTGGGAAGCTAGTTACTCCAAGAAGACTCTAAGTACTAGACAGAACCAAGGTCTTGCATGGTCCCCGGACTCAAACTTATGGGGAAGCTAGTTACTCTAAGAAGACTCTAAGTACTAGATAGAACCAAGGTCTTACATGGTCCTCGGACTCAAACTTATGGGGAAGCTAGTTACTCCAAGAAGACTCTAAGTACTAGACAGAACCAAGGTCTTGCATGGTCCTCGGACTCAAACCTATGAGGAAGCTAGTTACTCCAAGAAGACTCTAAGTACTAGACAGAACCAAGGTCTTGCATGGTCCTCAGACTCAAACCTATGGGGAAGCTAGTTACTCCAAGAAGACTCTAAGTACTAGACAGAACTAAGGTCTTGCATAGTCCTCGGACTCAAACCTATAGGGAAGCTAGTTACTTCAAGAAGACTCTAAGTACTAGACAGAACCAAGGTCTTGTATGGTCCTCGGACTCAAACTTATGGGGAAGCTAGTTACTCCAAGAAGACTCTAAGTACTAGATAAAACCAAGATCTTGCATGGTCCTCGGACTTAAACCTATGGGGAAGCTAGTTACTCCAAGAAGACTCTAAGTACTAGACAGAACTAAGGTCTTGCATGGTCCTCAGACTCAAACCTCGGACTCAAATAATATCTAAGTATTGGGCAGATTTCACTTTAGTAAAATTAATTCCGTGCAGAATTTGCCACAGTGTCAAATAGCGAGCTAACCTAACTTAGTTAACCACGACGATAAACGTGGTTATAACAAAATCTCAAAATTAAGCCCATGAGCATCACTTAAAGCATTTTAGGGTGCCTAGGGCGTAGTCTATGTTTTACCTATGCCCGGGGGGATTTTCCACCAAAAGTTTGAGCGTTCATTTGAGTGATGTTGATCCATTCTGGTTCTAAACAGAAGACAGAAAGGTTTTTATTTATATAAACCACTTTACATCTTTGAAATTGTTGCTGTGTACAGCCAAGGCCAAGTTGGAGCCAGGTTTGCACAAGTGAAAAAGGTAAAAAGGGGAAATGGGAGAAAATAGAGCGTGCACTTTATTAAGTTCAGAAAGAGACCGCATAATAGAAGTCACATTACAAAAAAAAGAAAAAAGAAAAAAAAAAGAGGACTTCGTTATAAAAACTACAATGCCGTTTTTAAACAGAATTCATCGCTTTATCTTTATCTGGAGGCTACCCTTGGAAGTCTTCTTGACCTGGGTAGTTGTTTCTCTGAGAGTTACCTTCTCCTTCTCCTTGGGATCCCCCCCGACAGGCATGGTTACCGAAGCCAAATCCATTTTGAAGCTTGGGGAGGCGACCCCATCTGATGGTTTCTCCGCGTCTTTGCCAGAAGCGCCTCCCACATCAGCTAAAATTGTCTTGGAAGCTTCGACCCTTTCTGTTTACTCTAGCTAAGTTAGGGGAGGAGGAGGATCCTGTGGCCGGGGTTCCTTGACCGGGTTTGTGACAGCGGAGGCTGCTTCACCACTGGGAGGGGGGGATTCCGGGGCCCTGATGGCTGGAGGGTAGAAGACCTTTTCTGGTTTCCTTAGCCCAGAAGAAGCCTTAACCCTAGCTTGGTTGAGGGCCTCCTCCCAGGTCAACGCATAGTAGATGCGGCATACAGCTGGCACCTCAGCCCTAAGGGCGTCTTTAGTCTCAGCAACTCCTATGTTATAGCCGTGCTGCTCAACATCTTCTCTGGCCGCCTCGGCCTCCTTCCGAGCCCTCTCGGCCCTCTCTTTAGCCTTCTCGGCATGCTTTTTCTGCTCCTGGGCTTCAGCTAATTTCTTCTGAAGAGCTGCTATTTGCTTTTTAGAAGAAGCCAGCTGTGCATTAGCATCGTGCAGAAGTAGCCTCTGGTCCTCGACTTGTTCTTGTGCACCCGCTAGGGCCGAGTTTGCACTCTTTCTTACCTGCTCCTCGTCAGCCAGTTTCTTCCTTAGGTCCTAGTTGGAATGATCGGCAATTTTAAGGGACTCTACAGTTGCCAATCGCCTATCCCTCTCCTCTTCCAGTTGACGGTAGCTGGAGTTGGTTATCTCCTTAATCCTAAAAATGGCTTGAACAGCCTTAAAAATAAAAAAAAAAATAAAAAAAAAAAGAATGAAAAATGGGTGAAAAGGAAGGAAGAAAGGGAAATGGGTTAACGACCTTACAAGCAACTATAAAGCAGTATGAGAGAAAAGACGAGCGCATACCATGCCCAAGTATCTTTTGAGGTTTAGGAAAACTTTTGGCCTCTTGATACTCCGAAGCTTGGCCATGTCAGAAGGGAGCAGTAGAGCCTATTCCAAAACTAAGGCCACATGGCATCCAGTGTCCCCATGGAAGTCCCTGATAGACGCATTCTCCCTCAGGGGCTCACCATGGAACATTGGAGCCGGAAGCCAGGCTTGGGGCTCGAGGGGTTAAGTATCCCTTCTATCTGAGCCCCTTTGTCCCCCCGACCAAATCTTCAGCTGCTTCGTCGCCCGTTGGGTCTCATCTTCGGACGCCAGGCGAGGCCTCCCAGTCTCCACCACCTCCTTGCCCGTCTCTTCTCTCTTCCTTTTCGGGGCCACCGGCTCTACCCTGGGGGGCAAGGACGGTTAAGTAGGAAGGGGGGAAGTTTTGTGGGAGGAGGAGGGATTTTGGGATGAGATGATTCGCTGGGTGCACCTTTCCCCGACTGGGACTCAATAAGCTCCAGCAGGCTCTTCTTCGATTTCCTTTGAATGATCATGTCCACCTCCGAAGTGGTATCTACTGATATAAAGTCTACCTCCGCATAACTCTGATCACCTAGATCGCCGAGAGGACCCTCTGGGGATTGGGCTCCGTCGAGGACTTCAAACTCGTCCTCGGACGAACCCAAGTCAACAATTTCCTCCTCTTCCCCTGACTTTGCCTGCTTCCTTCCCTTCACCTCGGGGTGGGAAGATGAAGAACCAACTAAAGACATGCCCTTTGGGGTTACAGCGTTCTTAGGAAGAAGAAATCCTTCCACAGCAACACTAATGCGACGCAAACGGGGATCTTTAGCCTTTATCACACACTTGGGTGCTTGGAAGGTGCGTGAGATGGGCGTGACCCTTAGAATCAGATAAACCGCCCGAAGTTGGCCATCGTCCTCATTAACAAACACCTCGGCCTTGAGAATTTTGTCCAGACTCTCCCTGTTAACCAAATCAAAATGTGGTTCAAAGGCGTGTGTATCTGCAAGATCCACGAAGAACATGTCAGTAACAGTAAGTTAAACCCAGGCCCACATAATATAACAAGCCCATTTATTTATGCTACTCCTAGAAGCACACCTGGTTGCCCTTCTTGCTTTGGGCAGGGAAGGCCATTATGCCATTCCCCAGATACGATTAAAAAGTCCTTATTAAGACCCTTACTAGACTCAGGGAGGCATTGTATCAGTCTAATAGCGAGCTTCCTTGTCTTCAGGTAATACCACTTCCCCTTCAAATAATGAAAGTTGTACACCCAATTAACATCATGATGAGTCAGCCCTAACCCCATCTTCTCATTTAGCGCGTCTACACAGCCCAATATCCTAAACACGTTGGGAGTGCACTGGGTAGGGGCTAATCGGAAGAACCTAAGGTAACTTCTCATGACCTCCCCCATAGGAATCCTCATGCCACCTTCTATAAAGGCAATTATGGGGATCGCCACTTCACCCTCCTGCCTTTTCTCAAACCACTCCCCCTCTTCACAATACCTTAGGCCAACATTAGGAGGAATCCTGTATTGGACCCTAAAATTCGCCATGGCCTCCTCATAATCTACTAAACTCTTGAACCTACCCATCTCAATAAGCGAAGTAGGGAACTAAGAGGACTAAGGAGGGAGAATGGGGCCGAAGATATTTAAAAAAAAAAAAAAAGAAAAAGAGAGAGGGAAAGAGTACAGAATGGCAAGGAAGAAAGGTTCGAGAGGACTTACAAAACAAGTGAGGGGATCCTCGGCCAAGCATTGAGTACGTATAAAGACAGGTACGCGGAAGGGGTGTACAGGTTCAATGTATGAGCACGAGAGAACATGAAACAATAAAGTAGTAAAAGAGGTCAACTTGAAAAACATTTATATCAGAGAGAAAACCCGGAAGCGGGAAAACTCCAGTTCGGTAACCAATAGAAGCGCCAGCCGTTGGATTGGCATCGTACCAAGGAACGTGGGGAGCACAAAGCCGCCAGAATTTAATGAGGGGTGCGCTCCGCACACCAAAGCACTAGAAACGTGCCTTAGATAGGTGAAAAGACTTTAGCATTGACGGACGATAAGACTTGACTAACCGTGGCAGGGGCCCGAGGATATCAAAACCCGCATCCCCATCCGAGGATCCGAGCAGTAGGATTTTGAGGGGCTATTGTGGGGCCTAAAGATCTGGTGCCCACTTCATATTGGGCCCAAAGGCCCATGCTGAGGATGTAGGAACGTCCGAGGATGAATACAAGAAACCCAGGCTCCTAAGGAACCTCGCCAAGGACAACACTATCCTCGGACAGCCGAGATCATGGAAGGGGAGGGCAGCACGCTATCAACGGCAGCCTCCCAAAGCTTCCTAAAGAAAAGACAAGCACAATGGATCAGCCATGGAAGCATGCTAGAGGAGCAATTCAAGGAGAAACTGTCACCTCCACATTAAATGCCCACAACTAACATTCTAGCCGTATTAATGAGGAAGTGACCCCTGAACAGTGTTGTCTAGGTTGCTGCAGCTTACAGAAAGCTGAGGAGGGTGGCTGATGGGACAAGTACTCAAGTAGTGACCTGCATGATCAACAGATTGAGGGCCAAGATCATCTGGACGGGAGTATATAATTCAAGGAGTCCTCTAGGAGAAAGGGGGGAGCAATCCTAACAACTCCGAATCACTGAATGTACCAGGGTAAGACTCCTTGGAAGGGGCCGATGACGAATTTTCTTGCAGAAGCCTGGCTTGTTTCTAATTGATTGTTTGTAAAACTCCTTATAGCAGTTACCCGATTCACCAATGCCTAGTTCTTGAACCCACTATCTACAAATTCATTGTACAGGGCTAGTTGGGCCTGAGTCCACTCATCCAATAGGGGAAGTGCTCAAACCCAGTCCCTACAATAATATTTTTATAACAAATCATATGTGGTAAGTTGTTATTCATTCTAATTTGAATTTACAATTTAAATTACTTTTTTGCCCACCCATAACAACCAATAACAATTCACCACTTAAGATTTGTTGTGAAAATATTATAGACATATCATTTCTCATTTTGTTTTTATGATAAAATTCAAAACGGTTTATTGATAAATGTTCTAAGGAATCAAGTCTTAAAAATCTCTGGTACTTTGGTTGTGTAATATATTATAAGCCTGTCCACAACATTTTCACATCTTATGTGGCTAGTTGTTACAGGTTGTTATTGGTGGAGTAGAAAAGTAATTTTAGTGATGGATTCAAATTAAAACCAATAACAACTAACCACCTATGATTTGTTGTGAAAATATTGTGGACGTAACACTTCTCTTAAAAAACTCTGTATACTATTTTCGTGTTTGTGTATTCTAATAAGTACTAGTCGCTAACCTGTGTGATGCACAGGAAAATTAGCAATGAATGAAGAATTTAAGTTATCACTTATGCAATGTTGTTAACAGTGCTAAACAGCCTTAAAAATTTGAGACAAACCCATGGAATGGATTTGAAATTTGTTCACAAAGAAAGAAAGCCTTACGTGAAAACATATATTAAATTAGTATAAATAAAAATATTAACTAAAATAATCCAATTTAAAAGGTTTCAAAATACTAATAGTCCAATTCAAAATATAAATAAATATATTAAATTAGTACAAATAGAAAAACTAATTAAAATAGACCAATTTAATATAGAGACATATATTTCTTTATATATTATTGGTCAAAATTCATATAATTTTTTTAAGATGTTTTAACTAATATATCAATACCAGACCCAAATCTTTACCCAATAATAATAATAACAACTACATTTTCTAAAATATTACAATTATAATATGAACCTAAAAATAATGAAAAAATAATGAAAAAGAAGAAGAATAGGTTGACAAAAAATAGAAGAGAGAAACATGACATACATATTACATGGTAAAATGGAGGATCTCAAAATTGAAATGAAATGTGGTTTTGTGTTCCAACAAGGAAAGAGGTTCAAGATTTTGAGTTGATTTAAATAGACCAAAAGCTACGCTTAAACCCAAACCCAACTAAGAGCATTCACATCAGCTCTTTTATAAAAGTGTAAAATACACATTTTGACCACTTTTACACATTTTGAATCAAAAAACACTTCATATCAGTAAAAGTGTGTAAACTTTTGTAAAATTATCAACGAGCTACAGTACCTGTGTAAATTTACATGGGCACTGTAGCATGTGTATTTAGTTTTTTAATAGTTTTTTCTCTCTCCTCTCTACTTGACTCTCACCTCCCTTTCTCTCAGGCGCTGTGCGCTCTCTCTTTCTCTCACAAAAAACCCACTCCATCCTTTCATCCTCAGTTCTCTCTCCCTCTCTCACATCTCTCTCTCTCTCGTTCAAAGCATGCCACCGGAGTTCACAGCGTGGCGAGATTGGCGCTGTGGGTCATAGCGTGGCGAGATCGGCGCGTGGCGTGGTCTCAATGGTGGTGGTGTGGGTTTGGGTCGATGATCAATGGCAGTGAAGTGGGGAGGGCTCGATGGTGGTTTAATATGAGTTTATGGTGTGGGTTGGTCTTGGTTTGTGTGGGTTTGCTTGGTCTGGGTTGATTTGGGTTGTGGGTTGATCTGGGTATGTGTGGAGGCATGGAGATGATGGTGTTTTTATCGGCATTGATTTTTCTTTGTGTGGGTTGATCGGTGTTGGTTGATCTGATGTTGATTTTTCTTTGATTTTGGGTGGAGATCGGATGGGTTCTGATAGAGTTTTGATCAGCATGTCTGGAGATCGGTTTCTAATTTAATGGCTTTTGGTTTTTGATGATGATGGTGATGGTGGCTGGGTGGTGATGATGGTGGCTATGGGTCTGTGAGAGTGAGGGGCAGTGAAGGAGTGAATAATAAAAAATTGTAAAATAATGAATATTTTATTGAATAAATGTGTAGAATAGATAAGCTGATGTGGGTGTTTTGTAAAAGTGATAGTGTAAAATAAAAGAAGTAGGATTTTTTCGTGTAAAATAGACAGAAAATTTAAAAGAACTGATGTGGATGCTCTAAAAGTTAAGCTTAAGCCTAAATCCAAAACAAAATTTTTCCTGCCCATTTCATCCTATATTCCCTCTCCCGTACTTGCCAATTGTCACATCAACTTCTCATCAAAGCCAAACAATCTTTATTTTATTTACATTTTCTTCTCTCTCTACAAACTCCCACCGCACATTCATTCACTCTTTATTTTTACTTCTTCCTTTTGTTTGTTGCCTTTTCTTTCGGCAGCACCGTAACTCCCACCAGTTGTTATCACCTTCGATTTGTTCTTCTCAGTTCTCAAGCCTATGTTTCTTGTTGCAGATCCAGGTTCATAGTTTCCTTTTTATCAATTTTTTTTCTTTTATTTTTTTCTCCCATCTCGCTTCTTCCCCAAGATTTCACTCTCAAGGTATGAAAAATTTTCAGTATTCACATTTCGGCCCTACTGGAACGGAACTATATTCAAAACATTGGTCCACGCCGTGTTAGAGCTGTGTCGGCGCTATGTCGGAGAAGCGAAAAAAAAAGAAAAGAAAAGAAAAGACACCGCTTGGACACATCAACCTCTGTTCTGAGGAAGCATTCTTCTTCCTCTACTTCTTCAGGACATCGACCTCTGTTCTTAGGAAGAAGATGTCTGTTGGTTTGTGGGTATGTGGGTTTTGATTGAGGAATCTATAGGTATGGTGTCTTTAGATGCTTTGCTGTTGGTTTGCCGTGGGTCTGATCATTGGGGGAGCTAGTAGGGAGGAGCATAGAGGAGCGTTGGGTTTAGGGAGCTGGTAGAAGGAGAGAAGGCAGGGCGTGAATTTTGGAGAAAGAGAAGGCAGAGCATCGGGGTCGGGTTTTAGAAAAGTTTTATTTTATTATTATTATTATTTTTTTAATATTGTGTTGACGTGGAAAATTGTGAGAGCTTCAAATACTTCAGTTTTATATGTATATATAGATTACTACTTTCTAAAAAAAAAAGTCTTAAAAATTTATCCAAAGAAAAAAGTCTAAAAAAAAATAGTCAGCACTCAACTTTACTGATATATATATATATATATATACACACACATTTTTTAAAGCTTTTTCTACAATTTCATAATAAATTCTAAGTAGCACAGTTGTTACTGACGAATAATTTAAAATTTTGTGGTAAATAAGGAATTTTAGTGGTGGGTCTAAATTAGAATTGTGAAATTATTTTTAAAATATTAAGAATTAATCATTTCTCTTAAAAATTAAATCAAGTTCCACTCCATTTGATAATTTTTATTATTATTATTTAGAAATGACACATTAGTCACTGCCGCCTCAACCGAATTTAGTTAGAAGTAATAAGATTGAGTTCCACCTAGAAAAAGCTACTTGAGTATATCGATTGCTGTTACCTCAGCCAAATTTAGAAAAACTAATAGATCCACCAACCTACCGCCCTAAATATTACAATAGAAGGACTTTTTGGCTAAAAATAATTCGCCAAAATTGCCTAGTTATCGGAGGTAAATCAAAGCTAGAAAGAAATAAAACAATTTTATCATCGAGTAAAGTAAATATTAGTACTACCATTCATTTTCGTTAAAAATATAAGAGGGTGTTTAGATTGAGTGAAAACTAAGTTATATAACTTAGGTTTTATCACCCATAACCCAAAATATGTGAGACCCACGAATGAATGTTTGCTAGGCAAGATTTTTGAACCATGCTCCCATCACTCAAAACTCAAAAAAATAAGTTAAGAGTTGTGAAAATTGAAAATACATTTGAGATGTTTTTAAGTAATGAAAACTGAGTTCAATGGCAAACTTGTAAAAAATAAAGGTGCTGGGACCAACCAGTCTATATCAAGTCAGAATCCATGCTTCACTCTCACTAGTCATTCTTCTCCACTCCACCTTTTCTTTTCTTTTTATTTTTCTTTTTCTTTCTTTCTTCTCCACCTTTTCTTTCTTTTTTTCTTTCTTCTTTCTTTCTTCTTTGTTAACACCCATAAGCAACTGGGTTCAAGATTCTTTCTTCTTTCTTTCTTTTTTTATTTTTATTTTTATTTTCTTTCCTCTTCGCCTTTCACATCCTAGAATTTTTTTTTTCTTCTTTCTTATTTGCCTTTCTCATCCCAAATTACAAATCCGTTTCTCAGTGGGCTTATGGGTTGAGATTGGAGGGTTTATGGATTGTTTATGGTGGCATTGGGTTTGTAGGTTGAGATCAGTGTGTTTGTGGGTTATTTATTGATGATGCACAAAAATCCTCAGTGAGCTAATTGTCCTTGAACGCTCTAATGGGTACTTGAAGAACAAGAATCCAAGAACCAAACAAAGAGCACCAGTGGGATGCCGGCCAAAGACCCTTCGAAGATTAAGTCAGTAAATGAGAAATCTCTAGGAACTCTATAGTGAGAGAGTTAGGGATTTTCTGCGTACCTTGGAAAAGAGGAGGCCTGTTGTTTATATAGTAATGTGGAGGAGACCTAGATTCCGGGAATACATGGATTTTCCTTATAAGAAGGAGGTGGAGTTAATGCCACTAAGATCTTCGGGATACCCTCTATACTGGGAAGGTGAAAGTCGTGTGGTAGGGTCTTTGTGCGTGATGTGCAAGATATTCCCATATAGGAACATGCGTGGAGACCACGCAAGGCCATTTGGGATCTGTCGGTGTGCCTCTCCGTCTGTCAGTGTGATCCATCTGCTTAGTACGGGAATGTATCCGTCAGCTTAATAGGGGTTCGTTCGCTTAGCCATCAGCTTTTGCTGGTGTAGGGCACAAGGTTCCAAACGGGCCTTGTTGAGACCGATAGCTCCTTCGGGGATTGGGGTTGTCAGTTTTATCATTGGTATGACACTTTTTGTTGACGGGCTCTATAGTTAAGAATCCTTTTTTTATTCTAAAAATACCCTTATCGGCTAGCCCCTACTTCGTGGGCCTGTCAACTATGCTTGACTGGTCTCGAAGTGAAAAGGGTTTTCATGGATATTAATTGCTTTATTGAGAAGTGTGTCATTAATGGGGGTAGGTAGTTTTTTGTAATGAATGCTGGGTGACATGTGGCACTCATTGATTGGCCTCGTTTCTAATCAGAAGCGTCACTTCGTATACTATGCTCCTTCGCCCTATAAATAGTTTTTCTTCCTTAGTTTTCTCTTTTTATTTTATTTTCATCTCTTGCTTGCTGTGATTTCAATTCACTTTGTTGTTGTTCTCGTATTTGTCTGCATCCGTCATCTTAACTGCCGATCCACCGTTAACTTCTTTTTACATAAGTTTCTCTACTTTGTTTACTTTGTTTTAATTACCGTTTTATGAACTTACTTAGTTGTCGTTTTTAAAGACTCGTCGCACGAATAGTTTCTTAATATACATCTGTCGCTTATAGGTGAATAGATGTCAGGTAATAGAGAAGCGACGAGTGAATAGTCATTGTCAGTCCGTGTGGGTGCAGGCTACGACGAAGTCTATCCGTCGAGACATAAGCCCATGAAGGGTTTGACCTGGTCCCTAGAAAGGGAACTGTCTGCCCATTCTCTTACTGAGGAGGAAAACGAAGAAGAGGATAAGGAAGAAGAAGAGGATAAGGAAGAAGAAGAGGGTCAGGATGAGTGTGAACAAGAAGATGACAGTGATGAGGGAGAGGATCATGGAGAGGGAGACGGGACTGTAGGTGGAGTAGAAGATGGTAGCCATAGATCCTTCATCCTTCCCTTGATATGGATGGTGAATGACTTCTACCTAACCATGTCTTTAAAGGCTTTCAACAATCTCCACGTCCGTTACTAAATTCCTAACCATATCCCTATGCGGTTGCCAAGGAAATTTAAGAAGTGTTATTCGGGTAAGATAGCGGACGTCGGCTTGTACGACGTAATGTTCACTGCTCGGTTGAGGTTGCCATAGACGGAGCGGCACCGTCAGCTTACTAATTATTTAGGCTTGTCCGTCAGCCAAATCTCCCTAATTGCATGGAGGATCTTTATTGGGGCCAAAGTGATATGGGGCCAATTGAGTGGGGGCAACTGTTGCCTCACACTTAAGTAGTTCTTCTACTACTACAAGCCTCAGCAAATATACTCGTCAAAGGGCATTTATAACTTTCTGGCAAGGAAGCATCGTTTAGGTTGGTGTCAAACATGCCTGACTCTAACAGGAATTAGAAAAATTGGTACTTTTTTTTACAAGGGACGAACTAGGTGTGTAAACTCGAAGAGTGGGATAGCATACCTGACAGGTTTGATAACACTTGGGGTGTTTTAAATGAGTCTGCTGAGTCATCGGTGTTTGTTTTCTTTTCATCCTGTTAGCTTTGATTATGTAACTGACTTACTGCTTTTGATTTGTTTTAGCCCTAGCCTATCCAAAAATAAGTGAAGAACATGAGAGTTTCCTTAGGCATGTTTGGGAAACTTTGCTTGGGCAGAGAAAATGGAAGGATCTGGTTATGCTTGACACCCTCCACATTTTCTGTGGTGGTTTGGAGCCAACGATTAAAGCTCAACGGTTGGACGCGTTTGCCTGTCGACGTAAGTTCTCTTCTGTCCATCTACTTTCTTGATTGTCTATTTCAACTCGTCTATTTTCCTTATTCTTTTTGTTATCGTTTTTTAGAGATGGACAGTGGTAGGTAGAGGGCATTGGTAAGGAAAGCCATTGCCACTCGCCTCAAGCAACGTAGGGAGATGTCAGCTTCTGCTTCTAAGGTGACACCTCTTCCTAATACCGTCTTCTAAATCTAGGATACAGGTAAGGATGAGCATCCTACCAAAAAGGTGACAGGCCAATCTACTGTAGCAAATCAGGGGGATCCATTGCAGAAAGCTCCTTACCTCCTCACTATGGTACTAGTAAGGGTTTAATGACAGTCCAAGGTCCCATCGCCTTTGGCCCCGTCCAAAGACTTGTGAGCCACAAGGAGTATGTTGTCGAGATGGTCAACTTGATCATCAAGGACATGGACATGGATGAATGTGGCGAGCATGCCACTAAGGACTTGGGGGTTTTTGGTCTCTTTGACCTGCTGAGGTGAGTATTCGTCGGTTTGCTTCTTTCAACTATTGTCCTTTGTAGGCTATGGTGAGGATGAAGGCCCTTCAAGCTAGATCAATATGAAGCTGTCTAACTAAATCAATATAAGGATGCTGCTCGTATTCTTAACGATGAGCTGACAAGGAAGAAGGTTGTGCTAGAGACAACTAGCCATCGGTACGAAGAGCTAGCCAAGGCAAACACCAATTTGACTACAGAGTTGGCCGCCTTTCGTAAGCAAATAGAGTAGGCTAAAGCTGATGTCGTGGCGGAGTACTAGACCTTCCAGCCCTTCTATGATGAGTTTGGGGGCTTGTACGACGACGGCTTTGAGGATTGCCTTAAGCAAGTAGCCACCCTTTATCCTAACCTAGACCTATCCCAAGTGGTGATCGAAAACTCAGTTCTGCCGATGCCTGGCAGTGCCGACGTTGTCCTGAGTGAAGCCGATGATATTGTCCACTTGGTGGAGGGAGAGGTGAAGGAGCCTGCTTAGGCTGAGACAGACGGTTTGAGCATCCCCAAAGGCCAGACTATTACCGTAAACCTGTCTGTCCCCGAGGGTTTGTTAGCTTCTGAAGGCCAATCCGTCCTTGATGCCCCTCCTTCCTAGTTTTATCTTTTTCCTTTTTTGTCATTTATTTTTGTGTTTTGTAAGAATAATTTCAAAACAATGGAGTGCCCCGTTTTGGGGACAGGTTCATCAAGACTTTATATTTATTTTTGTTCTTATTATTCGTTGCTTTTGTTCATTGCTTGATTTTCTTTCACTTGTATGCTTATTGCGATTGTAGGCATGCCCCTTATCTGTTATAAGGTCTTGGATTATTTATAAGTGATCTTTTATCCATTGGTATTCGTTGCTTTTATTCTTCTCCTATTCCGTTGGTTTTATTGGCCATCTTCAGTTATAGACAAATTTTGTCTACCAGGCTCTCCTTGGGGATCCGTCCATCCTATAGGTAGGACTTAGAAAAAAAAAAAATATATATATATATATATATATATATATATATATATATATATATATATATATATATATATATTTTATAACTAGGCACCCTTCAGTGTCCATGATAGTCCGACCCCCCCTGTAGGTAGGACTCAATAGATTCTTTGGACCGAGGCACCCGTTGGTGTCCTTGGTGAATCGTCCACCCCGTATGTAGGACTTAATAGATTTTAGGTCCAAGGCTCTTGTTGGTGTCCTTGATGACCCGTCCACCCTATAGGTAGGACTTAAGGTTTTTTATGACCAGGTACCCATCGGTATCCTTGGTCATCTGTCCACCCTATAGGTAGGACTTAAGTTTTTTGTGACCAAGTACCCGTCAGTATCCTTGGTCATTCGTCCATCCTGTAGGTAGGACTTAAGATTTTTTGTTTGTAGACATAATTTCTTGTGAATGGTTCCTTTATTAAAAATGACTTGAATACAAAATGTAGATACTTTCGCCTGTCGGGCTTTAAAGTCTAAAAACTTGAAAACTTAACAGAAAAAGAAACATAGTTTGTAGTTTCTAACATTGTCACTGAAAGTACTTTTTCAAGTGCTCGGTGTTTCACGGGTGATGGAGTCTTTGCCCATCGAGGTTCTCTAGGTAGTAGGTCCCCTTTCTATGGTAGTTAATGATCTTGTAAGGTCCTTCCTAGTTGGGGCCTAACTTGCCCTGTGTGGGATTTTTGGTAGCTGTCATCACCTTCCTTAGGACTAGGTCCCTAACCTAAAAGTGATGGGGTTTAACCTTGGTGTTGTAGTGCTTTGGCATTAGGTCCTGATAACGTGCGATCCGTTGTTCAGCCATCGCCCTAACTTCATCTAGAAGGTCCAACTATAGACGCATTCTTTCTTCATTCCTTCCTTTTTCATGGTGGAACACCTTGTAGTTGGTTAATCCAACTTCTGCTGGGATGACGACTTCACTTCCCAATGCAAGGCAGAAGGGTGTTTCACCCATAGGCGTGCGAGCCGTCGTTTGCTATGCCCATAGCACACTTGCTAGTTCGTCCAACCATATATCTTTTGCCCCCTCGAGCCGAGTCTTGATCATTTAAAGCAAGAATCGGTTTGTAACCTCAAGTTGACCATTGGCCTGAGGGTGGGTAGGGGAGGAATAGTGGTTTTTGATCCCAAGTTGTTGGCAGAAGTCCCTGAATGTGCCGTTGTTAAATTGCTTTCCATTATTAGAGACTAAGACTTTGGGCATACTGAAGCAGCTTATGATGGTTTTCCAAATGAAGCCTTGGACATTTTTCTCAGTGATAGTGGCCAAAGGTTCTACCTCGACTCATTTAGTGAAATAGTCAATCCCTATGACAAGGAACTTAAGTTGCTGCATTGCCATGGGGAAAGGTCCCATTATGTCGAGCCCCCACTGAGCGAATGGCCAAGGAGTGTTCATTAGGGTAAGCTATTCCGATGGTTGTTGTATGATGTTGTTGAAGCGTTAGCATTTTTCGCATGCCTTCATGTGGGACTAGGCATCCTTCTGTATAGTAGGCCAAAAGTACCCCACTCGTATGAGTTTGTGAACCAGCGATTGTGCTCCCAAATGGTTTCCACATACTCCCTCATGGACTTCCCTCCATACGTAGTCTGCTTCGTCGGGAACCAAACATCTTAGGTACGGACGAGAGAAGCCTCTTTTGTAAAGGACATTCCAATCAGTACGAAATGTGATGAATGCACCTTCAGTTTTCGAGAAGCATTGTGGTCTTCCGGAATGTCCCGTTCCTAAGGTAAGAGACGATTAGTGTCATCCAGTCGGCTCCCGTGGGGATCATTTGTACATATATTTTGTCAATGGCAGGTGAGTATTGGACAAAGGATAATACTTGCTCGTTGATGTTCATGTGTTTTGCGGATGCTATTTTGGCTAGATGGTCAGCTTGCTCATTCTCTTCCCACGGGATTTGCATAAATTTAGCCAATAACTTCTGGCTTACCTTTCCTTTGATCATGCTTAGGTATTCCTTCATTCGTTTCCCGTAGGCCTCATAGTCTCCGTTGATATGTCCGATAATGACTTGCAAGTTATTGTGTATGACTACTAATAAAGCTCTTACTGCTTTAGCCAGGTTGAAACCTATTAGGACTTCTTCATTCTCGGTTTCGTTGTTGGTTGTTGGTTGTTGGTTATCAGAAATTGGATACGGACTATACACTTTATCAAATCTCCTTCTGGTGACTGTAGGACAATCTCGACTCCTCCTACGCGTTGGTTGGACGAGCTATCCGTTCGTATTATCCATGGCACTGGTCTTTCGTCTTCAATTTCCTTGTTGTGAATTCAACGACTAAGTTAGCCAAGGCCTAGGCCTTGATAATAGTTCTTGGTCTATACAGTATGTCGAACTCATCGAGCTTTATCACCTATAAAACCAATCTTCCGGCTGCTTCCGGATTGTTCATCGCCCTTCGTAACAGTTTGTCTGTCTGGACCACTGTGGTGTGTGCCTGGAATTATGGCCTGAGTTTTTGGGCGGCCGTGACTAGAGCAAAAGCTAACTTTTCCATAGGGCGGTATCTTCCTTCTGCCCCTCAAAGCGTGCGGCTGGTGTAGTAAACAAGTAATTGTATATGATCCTCTTCTTGAATGAGGGCTGAGCTAACGACCATTGGGGGTACAACCAAGTTAAAGGAGAGTTCTTCGACGAGGTTGGATGGACTGAGTAGCAATGGGGACGCTAGGTATGTCTTCAACTTCTTGAAGGCTTTCTAGCATTCGTCAGTCCATTTGAAGGCTTTCTTCAGCATTTTGAAGAATGGTAAGCATTTGTACCTCCTTGATGTTCTTCGGAGGTGTCATCTTCAGTATGGCTTGGATTTTGTCAGGGTTGGCCTCTACGCCTTGCTGTGACACCATAAAACTTAGAAACTTTCCTGACAATACTCCAAACACACATTTGCTAGGATTGAGTTTCATGTCGTAAAGGTGTAAAGTTTCGAATGTCTCCCAAAGATCATCTAGGTGACGGTCTTCCTTCGTGCTCTTCACAAGTATGTTGTCCACGTATACCTCAACATTCCACCCAATCTGCTGGACGAACATCTTGTTTACAAGTCTTTGATACATCACCCCTGCATTCTTTAACCCAAATGGCATGACCTTGTAGCAAAAGAGCCCTTGGCTCGTGATGAATGAAGTCTTCTCTTGGTTAGCCTTGTCCAACTTGATATGGTTGAAGCCGGAGAAAGCGTCCATGAAACTCAATGGTTGGTGTCCAGTCGCCGAGTCCACAAGGAGGTCGATACGTTAGAGTGGGTAACTGTCCTTCGGGTAGGCTCTGGAGACGAACTTGTTGAGAGCCACAACCCTACCATTCAAGCTTTGTACCTCATTGATGTTCTTCGGAGGTGTCAACTCCAATATGGCCTAGATTTTGTCGGGGTTGGCCTCCACGCCTCGCTGTAACACCATAAAGCCCAGAAAATTTCTTGACAATGCTCCAAACACATATTTGCTGGGATTGAGTTTCATGTCGTAGAGGCGTAGAGTTTCAAATGTTTCCCGAAGATCGTCCAAGTGACGGTCCTCCTTCATGCTCTTCACTAGCATGTCGTCCATGTATACCTCAACATTCCACCTAATCTGCTAGATGAACATCTTGTTCACAAGCTTTTGATACATCACCCCCGCATTCTTTAATCCGAATGGCATGACCTTGTAGCAAAAGAGCCCTTGGCTCGTTATGAACGAAGTCTTCTCTTGGTCAGCCTTGTCCAACTGATCTGGTTATAGCTGGAGAAAGCGTCCATGAAACTCAATAGCTGGTGTCCAACCGTCGAGTCCACAAGGAGGTCGATATGTCAGAGTGGGTAACTGTCCTTCAAGCAGGCTCTGTTTAAGTCAATAAAGTCCACACATATCCTTCACTTGCTATTCGCCTTTTTGACAATCATTACGTTGGCCAACCTTTTAGGATAATACACCTCCCTGATGAAGTCTACTTCCAGCAGATTGCGGACTTCTTTTGTCTCTTTTTTAGGCAAAGACTCTCTTCTTTTGTCGGACGGGAGGGAAGGATGAGGACATATTAAGCTTGTGAACCATGACACTTAGATTAATCCTTGGCATGTTCTCATGGCTTCAAGCGAAGACATCCTGATTATTCTTCAGTAAGAGGACGAGCTCCTTGCGGACTGAAGGATCTGCCTACGTACTGGTACGGGTGATCTAATCCGAGAAGTTGTCATCCAGGGAGATCTCCTATAGGTCTTCTGTTATTTCTACCATGACCTGTCAGTCCTCAATGTTTAACACCTATAAACGATCGTCCATTTTTAATATGGCTATGTAGCATTCCCGAGTGGCCATTTTATCCCCGCGTGCTTCTCCTATCTCGTACTCCGTTGGGAATTTCACCAACAAGTGGTATGTAGACGTGGCTGCTCTCCATTCGATGAGCGTAGGTTGCCCGATGGTGGCATTGTAGGCGGATAAGCAATCAATGACTAGGAAACTGACCTCCTTAGTGAATTGCTGAGGGTATGTTTTGATGGTCACTGGTAGGGCGATGGTCTCGACGGGGAAGACTTTGGTACCACTAAATCCGATTAGAGGTGTGTCTAAGGGCAGGAGCCGCTTCTTGTCGATCCTCATTTGTTGGAAAGCAGGTTAGTAAAGGATGTCCATAGAACTCTCATTATCCACTAGCACTCGTCGGGTGTTGAAGTCTGCTATTGATAGGTTGATGACCAAAGCATTGTCATGAGGGTGGTGAAGTCATCGGGCGTCCTCTTTTGTGAAGCTGATGGTTGGGTTGTCAACCCTAGTCTTTTAGGCAGTCGACCAGAAATCTGGACACTTTGCACCATTTGTAAGTATGTCTTTCTCACCTTCTTAGAGGAGTTAGCCATTGTACTTCCTCCTACAATCACCTTTATCTCCCCAAGTGGGGCCTTCGGTTGCTCTTTGACCCGTCGATTGGGTTCGGAGTCCCTTGGCAGGTTCTTTCCACCTCTGATGAACCGTTGTAGTTTTCCTTACTTGATGAGGGCTTCAATTTGCTGCTTTAGGTCATAACACTCGAAAGTGTCGTGCCTATGATCTCGGTGGAAACGAAAATACTTGTTTCTAGGCCTTTTGTTTGGATCGCCCTTCAGCTTGTTCGGCCAAGTTAGCGCCGCGTCGTCTCTTATCTATATTAGGACTTAGTCCAGTAAGGCATTTAGTGGCATGAAGTTGACAGTCCTCCTAAGCGGGGGTCTTGATCTTTTATCGTCCCTTCGGTTATTCGTTCGGGCAGACTTTCTTCCTCTGTCGGGATAGGGATCA